>CAJNDV010032424.1:7205-19886 GCA_905221635.1 Symbiodinium sp. CCMP2456 | reverse complement strand
GTGTGTGTGTGCGTGTGTGCGTGCATATGCATAGGTACATACCTACATAGATGCACCTGCACACATGCGACATGTCTACAGCATGTCTTTTCTATGCCATTTACTGGATTTTTCGTCACGTCCTTCCGTCTTATTCTCGCTGCTATCCTGGCTGGGAGCAGTCTAAACTTGGGAATTTCGGCTAGCCGGGCTGAACGGATGTCAAGAGTGGAACCATGAAAACCGCCCTCCACGTTGTGCGCTTGAGTCTGCTTATTCTGGCCTTCTAGCATGCTTGATATTCTCGTGCTCAGGAACTATTTTCAGCTTCTTAGATCTTCTGAAGGCTCGGGCAGAATGAGGCCCTCAGCCCGAAGATGCCCAGGACCTGCGGCCTGCGAAGAGCCTCAACGTTGCCAGCCTCCGGAACCCTAAACCCTCTCTCCAGCACGAAGCACGTAAAAATCCCAACAAGTTATGCGTTAAAACATCATGTTTTGATTAAATTATACTACATTAAACTAATGTAGTATAATCAAAACATGATGTTTTAACGTAGGTCATATGCAATATTAACCCTGGCCCGTCCAGCTTGAGGTCGACCAGGGGCCCATCGAGCCAGAGAGCGAAAGGACTTTTCGCCAGTGACGGCAGCCTGCAGAGGCAAAGGGCCACCGAAGCCTGAAATCAAAGAGAGGTCCAGTGAAGGAATGCTTGGGCAAGTTCTGACGACTCGAAAAAAGTGCCATGTGGCTTCAGGGGTGCGGCGCTTTTTGCAGGGGTTTGGGTTTCAGCCGTCACAACTAGGCGCGAGCAGCCGAGGATCCGAGCACGATGACGACAGCACCATGAGCAGCTCCGCAACACACTGGCCCGGCGCATGCCAAAGTTCTTTAACCCAGGAACCCCCTGAACCCTGAAAACAAAAAGCCCTCCAAAACCTTCTTTCTCACTCCCATCGAACACATACTCCTTTCTTCAGGTTTTCGGGCTTCAGGTCTTCTACTAGCATCAAAGCGACTCTTGGACACAAAACCTGTGACGCCTAGCTTTTCCAAGTACGGGCACAGCAGCACACCAAGGATTGGAGTGTAAAGCTAACGGATGCTGCGAAGCCTGTAAAACCCCAGAAGACCTAAACCCAAGACCTTTTTCCAGATCTTGAAACACGATTTCCTTCGGTTCAAGGTTCCATGCTTTGGGCATAGGGTTGCATCTCCACCCTGTCCCAGCTACAAGAAGAAAGTGTGCCAACAAAGGGCAAGCGTTTCATCAGCAAACGAGTGCAAGACACAGTCAGAACAACAGCAACATACAGCAGGAAACCCAACAAGAAATCAAGCGACCAATGAGCTTACATTAGTAGAATCTAGAATAGAAACGACTGGAAGCAATCAAGTAGCAAACTCGAGGAATCGTACGAAGGAATCACCTAGACACTACGGCAGTACGCAGAAGCCTCCCATGGCAGCCTGCGAACCAAGATAAAGGAGACCTAACGCACCACCAGACTGAATCTTTGCGGTGAACTCTTCTTGTCGGAAAATGGCGAAGTCATCAAGTCGCATCGATCTACAAAGGTCTTTTAAATGCCACCTCGACAACAACGAAAACTATGATGGTAAAACAGCAGTCCCCGGTATCCGCGAAATCGAAAGCTATCAAAAAGAAGTCCAAGTCACTCGCAGGAAGCCAATGTCAACCTTTTCGGCCCCACCGGTGCCGGTGCAGCGGAACCGAGGCCTCTGGTGGAAAATACTAGCGCCGAGTGCTGCTCGCCTTGTACCACCACCACCACTGCCACGACCCACCAACAGGGCGTCGTCGCGGTCGCATAGCGCATGCTGCCTACTGTACCTGTTTACATGACTTCACCATGCTTGCTTGGAGAACTGGTCCAAGACCCCACCCTTGCATCTAAGCGGCAGCTTCCCTGTACATGTGAAAGCGATACTCTGTGCAGCTTCCTTGGTGCTCTGGTGATACCAAGAAGACGGACAATGGTTCGACGGTTAGGTTAGGCTCGGATACACAGGTTGAACCTGGTACGATGCAGAGCCTAAGGACATGCCCTCTCGGTGCAGTTCTGCTTCGCACAACCATGCAGCAGCTGCGAGAGTCCAGCCGTTGTCCTTGGAACATGCACAGGTGCAGACAATAGGTATGGTGCACCAGGCTCCCAACTTCGGCATTGACGCTCGCAGAAAACTGAGGCAGGATTGGCCAAGGATCAGCGGGAGGGTGGCTGTGTGCATGTACAGGCCTTCAAGTTCAGGGCAGAGCTCGGCCAGCAATTCGCCGATGTTTCGGTTGGCTTGTCCCGGTTGAAGCCTGAAGCACGGAAGATCCCTCGACATGCAGTACCTCACAATAGGAGCAACGATGCCTGAGCCTCTTTCGTCTGTTTGCCCTTATCAATGAATCCTATTCAAGGCTAGTCGGTTCAAACCACCTGAGGCAAAAAGATGAACCGGGCCATGCTATATCAAAACCCTCGCCGAGCCTGGATGGGATGTTGAGGAATTGGAGCCTGCTTCCACTGGCCTGCGGAACCGATCGACATCATGAACAATCCTAGGAGTAAGGAGGGAGGAAAGGAGGCCGGGAGGAAGGGTGGCGGAACAAGACAGCTGAAAGAGAGTATGAGGAAGACAATGCAAGGGACGAGCCCGTGTGCCTAATGTCCACCATCGCCCGGGACATGCATGATGCAGTCTCAATGAATCATGAGAGCAAAGAGCCAGCAGGGAAGTGTGGGACATCGAGACACTTTGCTGTGGCCATACGCCTGGAGCCCTGCAAGCTGCAAGGGAAGCTGCAGGGTAAGCAATGCACGTCAACACAGCAGGACCCTACACGATTCAAACCAGTTCATGAATTCCAAGGGAGCAGCTATGCTGTCATCATGCTTGCAGCCATCTGACCGTGTTGTCTAATCGCCACAGTATGCTTCACACTTGCATTTGGAATAGCGTCGGGAGCTGTAAAAGCAATTCCTGTTACAGACCTGGGTGAAAGTGTGCGAGGAATGCCTGTTCTCGCACAGATGCATCTGGCGGAAAGCTAAAACCCTGAAGCCTACAGCCATACATCCCTACAGCCCCAAGGTCTACACCCTAAGCTAGAAAGCCCCAAAGCTGACAATCAAAAGAAACCCTGGTCCTGGATGATTCGTGTCAGAGACTCGAAATCGCACGGAGGCTCCTGACAGGCAGCCAAGGCCATGCCACGTCTCAGGGAACCTGAACTGCGAAACCAAACATACATACTGCCATCTACAAAAACTTGAGCATCTGCACTCACATTGGCATACATGTGCATAGACAGACGTATTTATATTTGTGTGTATAGATATGTGTGTGCGTGTGTATGCATACATACATACATACATACATACATACATACATACATATGCACAACTACACAGATGCGGTAGAAACAAACTGGCTGACTCGACTTGGGTGCATCCCGAGCCCCGAGCTCCACAGCGAGTCCGATGCTCTTCAGGGGGCAGCGCTTTGCAGCCTCTGCCAGAACTGGTCCAGGACAGCGGAGGAGCCAGACATCCTGGCTACGACTTCGCGCCAGGGTACCTAGCATGGTCTTACCTATAGCCTGAGTGGCTTGGGTTCAGGATTGTTCAGGGTACCTTCCTTTTGGTTTGCTTCCCGAGTCCTGACAAAGTTTGGTTTGCTTCCCGAGTCCTGCAAAGCACATTTTGATTCTGCAGGAGCAAGATGCATCGTCAGCTCTCGTACGAGCACCACAAAATGCAAGATGCAAGGTGGTGAGGTGGAGGTTTCGATGCCAATCTGCGGGAGGCTCACTTTGGGATTGGATCGGGGTGCCGGTTTTGCTGTGCCATTCCGCGAATAGCGGATCGTAAGGCCCAGAACTCCAAATAAACCAAATTCGCCCAAGTCCCAGCCGAACCCCTACCCTTTGTAAATCGCTCGTATGTCCTACCACACCCCCCACTCCAAAACCCCCGAACCCCTAAACCATAAAGCCTAAACTCGCTTGCTCTCTCTCTGTCTCTCTCCCGGGCATAGGGGTCGGTTAAGACCCCCGGGCCACAGGCCCACCTGCATAGATTATGCACTCGCTCTCTCTCTCTCTCTCTATCTTTCTTGCGCCAGGGCTGTGGTGCAGGGTTTGCCCCTACACCGCGCGCAAATGCGCCCCCCGACTGTTGCGGGTGCCAAAAGAGGAAAATGCAAACGAGGCAAATTGCATTCGCAAAGTTCGACTCTCTCTTTCTTTCCACAGGGTTGTGGCGGGGATTTGCCTCCCCACCGCGCGCGAATGCGCCCCCACCTGTTGTGGGTGCCAAGAGTCTGTCCACATGCACCACCAATGGAGTGCTCGCTCAAAAATGACAATCGCATCACTAGGGGACATAAGCCACAACTAAACAACGATCCTGAAGTGGGGGGCAGAGGCCCCATCACGGCTATACGAACTTGGCCTGAGCAAGCATACTCCCTACGATGGCTGACTTTCAGGTCGACTGGGCTCAGGGGGTCGTCCCCGGGCGATCGTTAGGAGAACAGCGTGGCACAGTGCTCAGCGTAGGAAATCGGTCAACAATCAAAAAGTGGGGGGCCAGTGTGCCCGGGGTCAGTCCCCTAGTCTTGTTTCGGGCCGTTGCACACGAGGGAAACCTAGCAGCACACACTCTAAAGGAAGGATCTGAGCAGGACACCGCTATCTCCAAAGTTCATTCGTCTCCCTCGGCGGGCTGCATGTAGCAGTAGCCCAGTCTCCTAGGGCTTACTCCCCCGGAGAGGGCTCAGGCTCGGCAATGGCAAACAAGGGTAGCACACAGGAACACACTCAAAGACATCAGAAACGGTAAGCGATCACAATGCCAACGGCTTGCCAGTATGCCGCCCTTGCCTCAGTAGAGTTACACAGTGGTTTGCCGATTAGCCACGGCGCACAAGGGCAAAACACGTCAACGCACTCGAGCGACCGCAGCCATAGTGAACACAGTACGGAACATCCTGCGCCTATCGTGGCTTTGGGGTGGTTTGAGGCCTGAGTCCGAGCTTAGAGCTACGCCTACGGCTAGCAAGAACAACATCAAGACACCAACACTTCAGCGCTCTGTCTACTTGGATTTCTCAGGCCCGAAGAAAACGGAAAAGGAAAGCCCCACTGCAGCTCCTCCGGCTCAGCTCGGCTCGCTGTGCGGAGTCAGTCCTCCGAGTGCGATTCGTCGTTGTCCAGGTCCAGCGCGAAGGCGGCATGTAGTCGACGCCGTCGGTGGCTCTCTTGCCGCTGGCGTGGTTGAGGCAGTCGTCACTCAGGTCTGCCGCGCTGGGGTGTCCCCCCTACGAGCACAGTACTGGCATCAGAGGCAGCTCGCCGGGGTGTCCTGGGCAGCTGTAGCGGGCACCTCCACGGCAGCCACTGTGGGCCTCCCCCACATCTCCGACGTCCACGCAAATAGGTGGTGATGTGCTTCGTGGACGATCGCCGCTGTCTGTTGGTCTAAGAAAGGAAGGACTTTCTCCAGGAATCGTTGGGCTTGGAGAACTGGTTCGTGTTGGCCAGGTCTCGTTACAGGGCAAGGTGGCTCCACCCCGGCCACATCGTCACCATGGAAGCTCATGGCCTGTGCACTCTCGCTCGGCCGCTCCTCCATTCGCCGTTTTTTAGGGGAAGGGCTACCCCTGACCACATTTGCTGAGAACTTGGTCTCGAGCCACTCAAGGAGGTGCTGCATAGAGGCGTTCCCCCTCTGCACTGCCTGCAGGGCTGCCTGGATAGCTTCACTCGTTTGGAGGATGGACCCCTCCTCAACTGCAAGTTGGGCCCACGTTAGCGACTGCAGCGCATTACGAAGGCTCGCGACGCCGGTCTCGGTACTTGGGGCTTTGGGGTCTCGCCCCCAACTGGCCATCATAGCTTTTGCGTCCTGGACCAAACCGTCCAACCGAAGGAGTTCTTTGCGAAGAGCTGCTCCGCAGCCGGCGGGGGCCAGGTTTCCCCCCCGGTGGGGAAGGCCATGGCAGCCAGTGCCGACCCCTGTCTTTGTCGTGCCTCTTGCAGAGTTTCTAATTTGCCCACGTAGTAGCACGCTTTGTAAGCCAAAATAGTGACTTGCTCGCTGGTCTGATGGAAGGATGCTTCCAAGAGGCTGTGCAGAGTACCACGCAGAATGTTCAGGACGTTCGCCACCGTGTATTCCGCGATGGCTTCTTGCGCCGGCACCAGGGGTTCCCCCCTTTCCCCAGAAGGTGGGTTTTCTCCAGGTCTTTCGTCGGTCGCGGAGGCTCGTCCCCCCGATGGATGGAGTTGTCTCTGCAGAAGAGAGGTACCATCGTCGATCCGCCCGGGCAACTCCGAGCTGGCGGCGGCGTCTGGCTCAGTGTTGTGGCCATCTGAGCTGGGCCAGCTAGTTTCGGACTCGGAGAGCTCTGCTTGCTGCTGTGGTGGTTGTGGCGGTCTTGTCGACTCTCTCTCTCTCTCTCTCTCTCTCCCAAGCATGGCGACTCCTGGGCCGATGGTCCACCCATGCGCGGGCTTTGTCGGATAACGGTGACCCGTTCCCAATCCTCAAGAAGAGACGCTAAAGCACCAATGGGTGTATGGCAACGTTTGTCTCTCTCTCTGCCAGAACGAGCGGACGCTCGAACCCCCGCACGCCACACGCAACGCACCTGCGAGGGTTTTGGAATTGAAGGGCTTCTCACCGGCACAGCTAGGATCGACTGTTCCACCCGAAGCAATATCTGAGAACTCTCTTTCTCTCTCCCCGTGTCTCTCTCCCAAGCATTCCAAACTTCAAGCCTGATTGAAGGGCGTCACTCGTGGCCCAGCGTGAAAGTGAAATGAGCCTAAACTCCTAACCCCTAAAGCCCTAACCCCAAACCCTACACTTTCCCAAACCCTCTAACCCCCTTTTAAACCCTCCTGTGTCTGATCCGGGCAGGGCATGGCAGGGCAGGCCTCCAGCTGGGGCAGGCCGCCCTCCGCCAGCAACTTCAAGAGATCATCCTTCGAAATTGCGCGGGGTTTGGGCGTTTTTTGAGTTTTTTGCCTCCCGCGTTAGGCTACTGGTAGGACGAGGAGGATTTCAGGCTTATTTAGGAGTTTGGACTCTCGTGACTCGGGTCTTGCGTGTGAATTTACGCCATCTTATACCAACCCCCTCACAGCCCAACAATTGATTCTGGTGCACATTGCATCTGCCATCTTGGCCAAGGGTGCAGGGTATGGACCACCACACTTTCTCCTTCTCATGACTTCGGTCACCCTACGTCGTCTTGTAGGGTTCTGCGCTTCTCCCGAAGTGAGGGAACGACGGGGTCCATGTGCAGGATGGCAGGTCCAGCACACACAAAATCACACGAAGACAACATGGAGTTTTCCACAGGTGCAATGGGCAAAGGCACGACGAGAGCTGCATCGAGTTGGCTCTGAAGCCGTCTGAATGTGGAAGATCCCTTGGCTCAGACGGCAGCTCATCGTTCCGAGATTTGTTTGGACGACAACGTTCGCATGGAGCCATTCCAGTTTGGCAACCGTCAGTTTGAGAGTGCTCACTCCGACTTCTGCGCGGTGCCGGGTTTGAGGAGGCTTCAGGCCTATGAGCGCTCCTGAAGGGTGCTGGTGAGCCGAAGCGACAGAAGCCTGGAAGACTGGATGATGGCCGAAGTGACCTGGCCAAAAGCGGACACGGCAAGAGAAACTCATCATGGCTGAAAGCTTGCCGTGGTCTTCTTGCTGCTCCAGGGCCGGCTGATGATGCAACGGAAGGTCCAAGGCTTTCAGCTTTGGAAATCTGACCAGCGTGCTCACGGCACGAAAGTGCGACGCACGCAGCGTTGGGAGAACCTCAGGCGCTGCCATAACGTCGGCTCAACATGCGACAGCAATCACACCGACACACAACAGGACCGAGAGACACAGGCTGACGCCACAACTCGCAAAAGCATATCGTCTGCACGCGCATCCAGACATTGCTGTTCACACCTTCCGCCGTGCAGACGCGTCCGGCTGACACCCAGCAGCAGGATCCCCACAATGATTCCTAAACAGCCTCTACACCACCCTCCCTCTACTTGATCCAAGGCACCAGTGCTTCCAGAGGCGGAGCTGCCTCCCGCAGTAGATCCATGACCCGTGGAGTCAGTGTCTCCTGGCACGGCTTTGGGGCTCAGGGCTTGGGCCGTGAGCCTATTTGCAGAATGGTGAAGCAAGTCCAGTATCCAGACTGTTTAGAAACGGGGGCACGGTGTAGACGACTAGTTGTTTGCCAACCCACATCATGCAGCAAGGAATCAGTCCAGTCGAGACAGCCTAGGATACCGTAGCGTAGGGGTGGCAGAGCAGCCAAACCGATGGTTCAACAGCGGCCGCGGCCTCATTGTCTGAAAGATCGAGGCACTTCAGTCCGGGGCAAATCTTGAGGAGTCCTTGGCCATCTGCTGCATTCAACCCAATACGAGCCGACTAAACACAAGTGGACAACAACAAACTAGAGGAATCTGCTCCAATACACAAAAACAGTGGCAATGGGAAAGACACACAAGTCACATCAAGTAGCCTCTCGTCCAACACCAACGACCGGAAGGCATGAAGTCCTAAACCCCTACTTACCCCTAAACCCCTAACTCTAAACCCGAAACTTTTAAACCCTCAAACTCTAAGCCCTTTTGCAGCCAGGCCTCATCTGAGGTGTTGCCGGGATATCAGCAAACTCAAACCTAAATCCCTCAACACGAGAAGCCTGCAAAGTCTATCGCGTACTGAGGATCATCCGCACTGAGAGCTGGGAACGTGGTAACACAGTGCGTTCCTACCATACTGTCCGAATCCAGAATTCCACCTGATGTAGGTTTGCGTCAAGAAAAGGTAGGATGCACAACAAATCCAGCCCCAGACATGCTCCGAAGTCATGCGAACGAACCCCACCCCTCTCTCGAAGTCACCATCAAAGGCAATCAAGCTGGGTCCCTCAATCTCATGCAGCCACACCAGCCACCACTCATCAGCAGCCCAGCACTGCAACAGTCTGCTTCCAACTGACATTTATTGATCACCCTTTTCCCTAAACCCTCAAACCTAAGCCACATGGTGAGTTGCCGAGTCTCGGTTGATATGGGACTCTGTGAGCGTCGGCATCGCCCTCAGGCTCACAGTCTCCTGGTTTCGACTCTCACACTCGCACAGGGTTTAGGGTTCAGGGTTTACTTTTCGGTTGAGAGCTAGCTTAGAGTTTTTCCCTCTCGCATGGCAGAGAACTATGCTCACAGGCGAGGTTGACATGGGACAACGGAGACTGCATGCAATTAAAGCAACAGTGTCATTACATTCATCGGCATGAAGTTTTGACGACACACTTCATCTCCCCTGCAGCCAGCAACCAACAAAAACAACCCACTCATGAAAAACCCGAGCTTCCATAAGATCGAAAACCGAGAAATGGCAAGGATCAAGTCAACACTTGACATCGACACAGTTTCTGCCCAGTGAAAGTTGATCGAAAGACTACGACTCCAGCCAAAATGGCGAGAACGAAGTAGTAGGGGTTTTGGGTTCAGGGTCTGAACCCCAGGGTGTCGGTGCTCACACTCGCATCATCCAGGCGAGGCATGTGGGCACGAGTCGGTTGAGTGAGCCTAGGCCTAGGCCTAAACAGGAGCTAGACGGGTGTGGTCAACCAAAGGTTTCGGCGCTCACACTCGGACAATCCAGGTGGGCATGGTTGTCGGCGGAAGTGATAATGTGACGAATGCACTCCGACGTTTCACCATTCGTGGCAAAGTCATGTGGGTCTAGAGCAAAATTGAACGTGAAGATTCCATGGATCACATGTTGCACACGCGGGCCACTCCTGGCCTTGCCATAGTACGAGTACCTTTCTACTCCTTTCAGCTTACCTTATCCCCTCGGAGTGCGATCGGTAGTGACTGCGGACCTCAACTAGGTACTTGACACGTGGAGGATCTCAGTGGGAATGCGGGCACCCTGCTTAGTAGGTTGTTGCCTAGTTGCTGTGTGTGTGTGCATTGGCCATTCCCTCTCAACCTAGGGTTTAAGGGTTTTGGAAGTTAAGGTTTTGGGTTTAAGTTTAGCGTTTTGGATTTTGGGTTTGAGCTTTATGGTCTAGGGCTTGGGTCTCTGATAAAAGAAAAAGCGAGATTGACTGAATGCCAGGCCAGCTGCCAAATATTTCAGTTTCTGGCAGCCTGCACGAGAGGCCCGCTCTTCCTTGGCGGAGCAACAGGGAAACCTCCTCCGGTTTTCCACAGAAGGACCAAGGCGGGCATGGCAACACTGGTTGCAACAAGGACTGACGGGACCAAACCGGCGGGGATTCCGAAACACGATACCGAACAGAACCCCAAAAGTGGCACAGACTGGGAAGACAGAACTCAGTTCGATGAACTGAGATTGGGCGGACACGCATGATCACTTGGGCGGCTTGCAGCAGCTTCGTGGGACTGGTCACAGAAGCCAACCGATGCTTGCGGGCTTACTACCATGCTCTCGCTGCGGCTGGGGAAAGCCAAGCCTCGAGCCATGACACCACACCTTCACAGCTGCCCAAGAACTCTTCTTCGTTGAGGCAGAGGTCGGGGATGAAGCCGCGCTGGAGGACCAGCTCCCTGGAACGGGATATCTCACATGTGAACTCTCCTCAAGAATCACTGTCGCAGGCACACACCGCACCATTTTCCAAACAAGTTCTAACTCTTCAGTTTCATGGAACTCTCGTTCACCCGGTGGAACATGTGCATTTATCCAACATGCCAAACCGGATATTAAGTCCCTGCGACGTGCACGCGCACATGCCAACATGAATATGTCCTCATGGAGCAAACCGAGAAGGCCTGAGCTCGCGACAGCAAAGCTCTGCTGCCAGCAGTGAGCTCGACGGCAGCCATCGCAAGCAAAGCAGCAGCTTGTGAAGAGGAAAGGCCGACTGCCTCGGAATACTCTTGTGCTGTGCCATCTTCAATCTGATGATGCCGACATCTGTCGCTCAACTGCGGATGGATCCCAGCTAGGAAGCTTCCTCTGCGCGCCCGTCTCTGGGAATCCAAAGGGCTGGAGGAACTGGTCAAGGTTATAAGGACGGAAGATCAGTGCCCCACCCCCCGAGCTGCAGCGTCTCTTCTTACTCCACCACAGACCCTAGCCTGGAGTCCAAACTTAGAGAAGCTACCCGTCCACCCTCCCAGCCCGAAAATGTGAAGCCCATTGTGCCAGGTAACAAACCCGGGGCTGCAGCCGCGGTGTCCGGCAGGGGCGGCGGCTCAGCCCAAAGCAAGGTAGGCAGCTGACCCATGGTTTTTTGGGATCCCCGGCTGAAGGCCTTCGGAGCTTTACACTTTGTTTGCCATACCAAACCTCCGACCTCCGAAGGAGCTCTGTGACACCTACATATTTTACGCGCAGCTGTCTGGCCTGCCTCGCACCGAACTCATGCTGCAAGGTTCGAAATGTGGTTCCGGCACAGACTCGAACTGAGGTACGGTGGGGACCGAACACGTGTGGTCCGGTGCACTGGTCTATTTCTACATTCACTCTACACATAAGTATATAACAATATACACACATATGTGGACACAGGTATGTCTGCCGGCCCAAACCTGTTGAGACCTCGGCCCTCAAGCTGCAGCCCACGGGGTAAGAGCCCTTCCAATAATCTGAACGCTTGGTGCCTGGTCTACTTCTGGCGTTGCACGAAACGAAGGTCCTTTTGCAGGCCAGTTTAGCAACAAGGCAAACTCGCATCAGACAAACCACCAGCAGCCTGTGCTACCTTCGCAAACACAACTTCAAGCCCTGGCACGAAACCGGTCCTGTGCTCTCCTCCGCCTGCAAATAAGTTTCCTGTCATCTGTCAATGTTTTTCAAGCACGTCTTGATTACGTCTTGCAAACGAGGTTTCTACAGGGAGCACCTCCGGCAGTCGAGCTGGCACGGCCGCCTTGTCCACATGCAGCCGCTGGATGGCAGCAATCGCGGCCGCATCCTGGCAACGCAAGTATGTATTTATGTATGTATGTCTATATACACACAAATGTAAAGATATGCGCATGCGTGTGATGCACATGTAATGATATGTTTATATAAGCACAAAATGTATAAAAGTATACGTAAAAACAAAACATACAGAAATTCTGGGTCTAGGTGTGTTTTTTTCTCCGCGGAAGCGGCGGGACGCAAGACGCAGGACGCGGTACGTGGGACGCAGGACATGGGACGACACGGGACGCAGGACGTGGGACACGGGACGCAGGACGCAGGACCCGGGACGCGGGAAGCGGGACGCGGGACCGCGCGCCTATTTTTTGTATCTGAACCCGAACCGCAAAAGGAGGGTCTGTTTAAGAGATATGATGTATCGCCGAATGAGGGGGCACTTTGAGGATGTATGATATGATTTGTATATAAAGACACAATCGGTATTTACAGTACTTTCGTGATGTCGCACTTCTTTATATAGTTGCCACCCCTAACTTCTGGACTGCGCGTCTTAAACTTTGAGTCTCCTAGTGGTAGTAGTAGTAGTAGTAGTAGTAGTGGTAGTAGTAGTTAGTAGTAGTAAAAATAGTAGTAGCAATAATAGTAGTAGCAGTAGCAGTAGCAGTAGTAGTAGCAGTAGTAGTAGTAGTAGTAGTAGTAGTAGTAATAGTAGTAGTAGTAGTAGTAGTACTAGTAGTAGTACTAGTAGCAGCA
>CAJNDV010032423.1:27528-41124 GCA_905221635.1 Symbiodinium sp. CCMP2456 | reverse complement strand
ATACATATATGCATAGATACATACATACTTACATACATATATATATATGTATGTAACTACATCATATGTATACGTGCATACCTATCTATATACCCATATATATATATATATAGATATATATACATACACAAAATACATGTATATATATATATATGTATATATACATATACATAGATACTTGTGCAGCCATTACGAAACACTTTCAAAGCAAGAAGCAACACTCGAACGTACGCGTTCAGTACTATCAGAGTTTAGCATAAGCTGGCTTAGAACATGTTTGTACTTTGGAGTCGGCGTCGAAAACAGCCCAAGCAAAGCTTTATATATTCGAACAGCAATCCCAGCACCTCAGACCCGAAACCCTGTAATCCTAATCCCAAGAAAGCCTGAAGTTCTGAACATGCAACACGACGCGGTAAAGTGCCGGCACATTCAACCATGTACGGCTATGCACGGCTGCTGCAGTCCGACGAGACGCTTGTGCCGACTGAGGACAGACCAAGCAGCATGCATCATTCAGGATATTTTCCCGTCACTCCGATGGCGTCGCACGACTCAGCGAATCTTTGAACGCTTTGGATGTGTATCATGCGTGTTTGGGGTGGAAGTGGGGATGGTCTGGCTGGGTTGGTGTCTGGGGGCAATGGTATCGGACCAGGCCGCAACTTGAAGTCATGATCACGCTGTCCTGATCACGCCTTCTTTCTGGAATGGCACTCGGCTTATTAGCTGGGGATACCTGCTGGGTCGAACATGTTGGTGCACTGTACCCGCCCTAGTCTCATGAATGCGGCATGCCTGTTTAAGAACAGTTGAGGAAGGACATAGCGCGTTTTGATGAGTGTGCGGCAGATAAAGGTCGCACAGATTGCTTCGATCTGTCTTGCAAACGAAAACTTACTGAAGCACGGTGTACGTCCTGCCCGCATTCGGCCTTCGCCATCTTGTCCAATGCGGTATGCAATACATAGAACCCGACCAAGCCCGTATATAGCCTGAATAGAACCCGCAAAACCAGCTCATGTCAGGTGCAGGCTCGACTGCGTCAGCTTTCAGAAGAGCTTGCGGAGGTCCAGGTGGGAGTTGGCTCGAGAATAAGTTGTTTGTTCGGTTGTAGGGTTGACAACTATGCTATAGGATTTAGCTTTTAGTGGTGTTCTGCGCGGTTTCTTCCGGGCTCTTCAACGGTTCTATTGAGGTTGGCTGCAATTGATTCCGGGTCATACCATTGCCTGAATGCAGAGTCCATGAAGATTTGGGTTGTAGATCAGTGCTTTAGGATTGTGCTGGATCTAGGCATTACGTAAGATAAAGTTGTGTATAGGGTATAGGGTAGTATAGGGCTTGACATTTTTCCGGAGCTAAGTCGTTAAATAAGGCCCCCAAAGGAAATTTTGGAAGCTGTATGTCTATATAATATTTAGATTAATGATATCTTATATGTGTATGTAGATGTAGGTATAGATGTAGATGTAGATGTAGATGTAGGTGTAGCTATATATGTATATGTATATGTATATGTATATGTATATGTATATGTATATGTATACTTATATGTATATATGCAGTATGCATATGCAGATGTATATGTATGTGTCTATGTGTATATATATATATATATGTATGTATTTGGATTCTCATTTGTATATATACACACAAAATTAGCTTATGGTCTTGGCTTCAGTCCCTTGATCCTCCGGGGCCCTAGACCCTAAATCCTCCACCGGAACCCCCGGTCCTGATCTGAACCTAAGCCTTCTTCTGCCCGTCGGTCTTAGGGTTTAGGGTTGGAGGGATCGGGTTTAGGGTTTAGTCTTTCCCTCCAATTCTAATGTCCCAAACACCAAACCTACACACCGCGAGGCTGCAAAGGCAGGGCTGGAATCCCAGCTTGAGACGGCGCATGCGAAGGCTGGCTTCCACATGTGTCTGCTTGTTGGGCTTGATTCTCGCACGCGGATTTTCATTGTGAGTGTCTCAGGCTTGCAATACCAAACGCAGTGCTTGAGACTGTTGAGGATTTTGTATTCCGGCTTGAGGTCGTCAGTGGAACAGATGAATGTGAGGCTCGGGGTCTAATCGGAGCAGAGGGCTGTAGGCAGTGTCGGCGGTGGTGGTAGGGGCGGTGGTGCTGCTGCTTCTGCCCCTGGTGCTTGTGCCGATGCTGGCGCTGATGCTGGCGCTGGTGCTAATGATAATGGCGGTGATGGTGGTCGTAGCAATAGTTAATAGTGATAGTGAGTACGGTCAGGATCACACTGAAGGTGCTGTCGCTATGGTGATGATGGTGATGATAACGGTTACCATGATGGTGATGATGCTGAGGCGCGAGAGGAGGGTGTTAATGACTAGTTGTGCCCAACCTCAAGCACAACTGAATTACTAAGTCCCAAGATCCTTTAAGCTTGCGACCATCGACAGGCGCAAGAGAGCGAGCGGGAGCATGCCGCCACAGCGAGCGCAGCCAAGGCGCCTCTAACACGCGGTCAAAAGCAAATCTGTGCTTCAAGGCTTGGAAGCATAGGCAATACGGGGCTCATGGCTAGAATGCAGAATTTAGGGGTGCAGGGCTCAGGATCTACGTTTCAGGGGGTGAGGGCTGTTTAAGTTGAGAGTTTGGTGTTCAGGGATTGGGGTCTGGGGTGTCGGGGTTTATGGTCTACAGGTCATAGGTTGGAAGTTTTTCAGGTTAGAGTTTTGAGGTTTTGTAGGGCTCGGCTGCAAGGTGCATTTTGTGTGGCGGCGGCTATATCACGTATTTCTAGAAGGGGTTGGGTGCTCGGGGCGGGGGATCACGGGTTTAGGGTGTGTGGCTTAGGGCTTAGGGCTTAGACTAGAGTCTTAGGGCTTTGTTGCGTTGTTGGTGCATTGAACGAGTGTCTTGGGAAACCATCCCTGAACTGTGCTTATCTGGGGTTTAGATGGTTTAGATATGTTTGTGGCAAGGTTTCCTCTCGTTCTCACGGCAGGATGTGTTGTGAATGCTGGATTGACTTAGCTGGTTCGGGCTCTGTGTGTCTTGATCCCGCCCACCAACCCAAGACCCTAAATCCAAACCCTAAACCCTAAACCGGAAACTCGCTGGCCCTAAACCTCCGAGGTCCATTGCCTTATGAAAATTCCCAAAAGCCTGGGTGTTGAAGTCACTGTACAAGGAAATCGCAACTTGGAAGCCTGAAGATGTAGGTTCTTTAGGGTCCAGGTACACCGGTCCGAGATCAGATTCCTTAATCCAGAGGGCTTGAACCTCATGCCCCAAACCCTGGCCCTAAAACCTTCATAAATCTGCAAAGGAATCCGTTAAAGAAGCCCTACGACCCCTAAACCCTAAAAGGAATTTCGGTTCTACGGTCCCCTTCCGCAGGCCTCGACAGCAGAGGTTCAGATGCAACTGGAGGAGGCAGAGCTTGGTTTAGGGTTTAGGGGTCATAGGGCTTTGGGTTGGGTTGAGGGGTTCCGGGTCAGGGTTGAGGGTTTAGGGGTTTTGGAGTGCATCGTAACGTTTGGAATAGCTTAACATACATATATATATATATATATGTAGAGATTCCTATGATATTTCTTGGGCTCGATGTTGAGGGCTTTAGAGCCCCAGAAGGTCCTTTCAATAGTAGGCTACTTACGACAACAATCCCGCCAGCAGAGAAGTAGTTCGAAGAAGCCCTACACCGACTCCCGAAATCTCCTAAACCCGACAAGTGCTTCAACGCCCCATTAGGGTTTAGGGTTTAGGGTTTAGGGTGGAAGCTTCCCGAAGCCATGTGAAGGAACGTGCGACGCTGAATGAAAGAAGCCTGAAAAGTCCCTGGTCCCTAGCATGTCCTATGCAGCCCAACAAAAGCTTAAAACCCCAAACCCCAACCTTAACCCACTTGCAACACCAAACCCTAAATCCGTAAACCCTGAACACCCCCTGAAGCCTAGACCCTAAACGGTCTGGTTACAATCAACAAGAGAGAAACCCTCTAAACTAAGGGCCTGAATAATTACAATACTGTCTGGGGTTCCTTATTATAATGAAAGTCTCTGGTATGCTATCTTGGGGCTCCTCATCATAATGATAATAGTCTAGTGTACCCCAAACCCTATTCTCATTAGTAAGCCTAGTATGCCCCGAAACCCGAGTCTGTTCAGGAAGACGCTATGACGATAGTATAGCATACCCCTAAGCCTCTTCTAATTAGTAAGACATTATATAGTTTATAGTATAGTATACCCCAAAACCCTATCCCAATTAGTCTGTCTGGTGCTTGTAGGGAATCGGAGAATGGATCCCTATGATAGTCCGTTAAGGCTGCTGATAGTCCCTATAACCCATTCCCCCATTCCCTACTAAGCACCAGACAGCAGTAAAAACCCCAAACCCTAAACCCTAAACCCCCTATCCCAATTAGTAAGGCCCCAAAGTAAACCAGGCCACAGCTCGCATCCAGCAGCTGGAGGCATCAGCGGCCTCTGCGCAGGCGCGCATCCCCTGGTGTCCTCATCCCTAAGGGTTCCTAATTGAGGGTCCCTAATTTAGGGCTCCTATTTAGGGTTTAGGGTTTAAGGTTTAGGGTTTAGGGTTTAGGGTTTAAGGGCTCCCATTTAAGAGTTCCTGTGTAAGGGTGTCTATTTAAGGGTTCCTATAAGGGTCCCTTGAAGGGTTCCTATTATCTAAGGATTCTTTCAAGGGTTCCTGGAAGATTCCCTTTAAGGGTTGGGACTTAAGGTTTTTTTAAGGGTTCCTGTTTAAGGGTCCCTATAAGGGTTCGTACTTGAGGCTTCTTTTAAGGGTTCCCATTTAAGGGCTCTTATATACGGGCTCCTATTTAAGGGTTCCTTTAAGGGTTCATGTGCCCATATAGTATAGTATATACTTTGGCCCCAAAGTATCTGACTAGAGACCCCTTCTTAAGGCGTAAGTATATGCTACACGGATCCATGGAACCCTTGTAGGATATGCGTTATAGGGCTTGCAGCTCTTTGAAGGCTCCAGCTTGATGTGAAACCCTAAGCGGTTTAGGGTTTATAAGGGTTTAGGGTTTAGGGTAAGCCCTGAACCTTTTAAAGCAACCCTTAAATGGGAAGCCTGAAAGGAACCCTGTTTAGGAGCATGTACAGGTTGTTGGAAAGGGTTCAGGACCCCTCTGGCCGTTGGGGTTAAGGGTTTGGACCGTGCTTGTACGTATTGCCAAACGACCCGCGAAACCCTACGCCCTGAAGTCCTAGACCCTAAACCCTAAACCCTAGCCCAAGCCGTGTCCTTTTGAGCAAAGACACCGGGAGGCTGCACAACAGAAGCTTGAGTCAGAACTTGCAGAAGCCCGAAGACAGGCCAGGTTGGGTTTAGGGTTTAGGGTTTAGGGTTTAGGGTTTAGGGTTTAGAGTTTAGGGTTTAGGGTTTAGGGTTTAGGGTTTTCAATGCCTCTCTCGGGTTTGGGGCTTAGGGCATGTCTCGAGGCTTGAGGTTAGGAGTTGCCAGAGATTTTACAGGTTCGGCCTGTGAGGGTGCCAGGTTCCGTTTTGGGTCGAGGGTTCGGGGTCTGGTTTAGGCTTCAGGATTAATATAGGGGTCTAAATAATTACCAACAATATTTTGGAGGTTCCTGATTATGATTACAGTATAGTATGCCCGAAAACCTATTCTTATATTAGGGGTTCAGCGGCTTGGGGGTTTGAGGTTTAGATTTTGTTTGGACGTCCTTCGTCCAGGCTCGCAGCGCTGAGCCATCAATCAAGACCGCAGCCTCGGGGCGCACGTATGTATCTATGAATGTTTGTTCATGAGCATGTTTTGCACTTTGAAGTCATTGCTTTCCTGCAGTCATAGATGCACGTGCTATCATTGCAATTTTCGTTGCTGTTTTTGATCGTAGAACGATGTTCATCATCATCCTCTTCCCTTCGAATACTTGTGTTGTTGAGTATAGTGTTCGTCTTGTGTTGCATTATACAAGCCATACAGTAAGTTTTAAGTAGACCCAACTCATCCTAAGCGCGAAAACCTAGGACCTAGACCCCCTCAAATCCTGCACTGTAGCCGAAGACTGATGCCAAGATCCGGTCCGACAGGTTGAGCAAAAGCAGCAGGCTGTTGACGAGGCCTCGTCCACGGCACAGGCCTGGCCAGGCAACATATTATTAAAGACTAGGTCCCAGCGTGCCCTTGTTCGCTTTTAGTGGACTTAGGTTCCTGATAGAGCTACCCAATGCCAAAAAGGGAGCAGCCCTTGTTTTCCTACGTTATTGGGGATTCTAGAATATGACCAGCAGAAAACGGGTATTGGGGATTCTGGAATATGACCAGCAGAAAACGCGGATCGCTGACAAGAAAGCCCCTCTCTCTGTAGATTTGACTGGCTCGATCCTCCTGTCAGCTTTAGCATTTATGCAAGGAAGCTTCAATACTACTAGCCTCCCCTGCTTAAACCCTACGGAGGAAAACACACCCTCTGAAAGTGATCGTCGGGCTGGCAGCAGTTGACAGTATGCAGAAACAGCGGACCCTCTACGGGTACTGCTTGAGGCTGCCATGCTTGTCATGAGTCATTATCCCCACTACTCCCACCCCAACCCCTCCCGCACCCCACCCCCAGCAACAGCCAGGATAGGGCAGTTGGTAAGGGGCACCTACTACTGCTACTGCTAGTATTAGTACCGGTGCTGGTACTGCTGCTACTACGACTGCTACTGCGATTGCTATTGCTACTACGTACTACTACTGCTGCTTCTACCTGCCACTACTACTACCATTACTGCTTCTTCTACTACTACTACTACTGCTTCTGCTTCTGCTACTAGTACTACTACTACTACTACTACTACTACTACTACTACTACTGGTTCTACCAGTACGGCTACTGCTACTACTACTACTACTACTACTACTACTACTCCTCCTCCTGCTGCCACTGCTGCTGCTGCTGCTGCTGCTGCTGCTGCTGCTGCTGCTGTTGCTGCTGCTGCTGCTGCTACTGCTACTACTGTTTCTACTGCTACTGCAAGTGCTACTGCTACTGCTACTGCTACTGCTACTGCTACTGCTACAGCTACTGATACGCTGCTGCTGCTGCAACTACTCCACTACTTCTACTACTACTACTACTACTACTACTACTACTACTACTACTAAGAAACCCTTAAACACTTACCAGTCGTGTCACTCAGCTTCTACTACTACTACTACTACTAAGAAACCCTTAAACACTTACCAGTTGTGTCACTCAGCTTACAGCAAACGTTCATGAGCTTGGTTCATGAGCTGTTATTATTCGTACATCAATGTACTTGGGTGTTCATTTATGGGATAGCAAGGCAGGCGAATAAGCAGTCGCAGTATACTGGCCAAGGGTATACTGCAGCCCTAAACCCTAAGCCATGTTGCAGTTTCAAACGTAACACCGTACTTGAAGGATCAGAGGTTGTTGCTTAGATGACAACTGGGATTATACATATCCTTGGCCTAGAAGCTTCTGGTAGTTTGCTCCTAAACCCTAAACCAATTCGTTCAGCCCCCAAGCCCTAAACCTCAATCCCTTAAATCCTCAACCCCCAGTATCTGAAGCTTCAGCCCCGAAAATTCTCGACACCAAACCCCCCAAAATCCCAAACCCCGAACCACCCAAACCCTTCCATTTTCGCCCTAAGCCCTAAACCCTAAAACCCTAAACCCTAAACCCTAAACCCTAAACCCTAAACCCTAAACCCTAAACCCCTAAACCCCTAAACCCCTAAACCCCAAACCCTAAAACCCTAAACCAGCTTTGAGAGGCTCTGCGAAGGGACCTCGAAGGACGGCTGGAGGCCGCCTTGGCGGAGGCCCGGCCTTCAGCCTGAACCATTCAATTAGGGTTTAGGGTTTAGGGTCTAGGGTTTAGGATTTAGGGTTTAGGGTTTAGGATTTAGGGTTTAGGGTTCAGGGTTTAGGATTTAGGGTTTAGGGTTCAGGGTTTAGGGTTTAGGTTTACTCCCTTCATCTAACATACTTAGAGGATCATGGGACTTAGTAAGTAGGGTTATAATTAGGGTAACTATACTTATAACTCCAATTAGGGGACTTATAACCTTACTTACTAAGTCCCATGATCCTCCAAGTACTCCCTTCATCTCTTATAGGAGCCTTCATCATTAGAAGAGGGTTTGCGGTATATTATACTATAATTGCAAAGGATCCCCCAAAGCCCTATTTTGATTATTAAGGCCCCTACATTAGGTCTGCTACAATAGGTCATCATATACTATGACAGACTATACTGTATTAGAACAGGCCATGATGATGGTGATGAAGAAAACGAAGCAGAAGAAGATGATGATGATAATGATGGTGATGATGATGATGATGATGGTGATAATGTGTTTGTGCCATTATCATGTCCCTGCCCTAAACCCTAAACCCTAAACCCTGGAAACCTTTTCAATGAAGGAAGAGGCCGGAGGTCAACGCCCCCAGATGTTCTTAGGGCGGTTCGGTTTGAACCACTTCTGCAGATGTTTCGCGCGCATCAGTTCCTGATTTTCGAACCTAGCCTTGGAAAAAACATGACTGTCTAGTTGAGGGCCGGGCAATGCTAGTGCAGGCCCAAGCCTAAAGCCAGCTTGTTGTACAAGCAGGTTCACAGAAGCAAGCATACTGTGAATAACAGTGTTCTGCTTAGTTTCTTCTCTTGTTCTGTCTTGGTTCTTTGTTTGTTCCTTCTTTCCAAGGGTCTTACTGTTGTTAGCTCTTTCTGCCTGGACTGAATATTTTACAGGTTTTGTCGATCTGTTGTCGTTATTATGACACATGTCTTGTTATTCTGTCCTTCTGTCTCTACATGTATGCTTATGTCGGTATTTTATTTCATCTACTTATTTGTTTCGTTCTTTCGTTCTTCAGTTTTTGATTTCTTCATTTCGCTATTTATTTCACTGTTTATTTATTTATTTTGTTATTGTTTAGTTCTGTCGTTCTTTATTTATGTCTTTGCTCTATGTCTTTAGCTGCTGTAGCTGGTAACCTGATGTTTCAGTCATTCTTAAGTCTTTACTTCGTTCTTTCTTTCGTTCTTCTTGTCTTTGTGTCTGTGCGTGGTGGGGGGCAACACCCTTTCAGATGCCCACCATGTCCAAACCAACGGCGTTCACAGAATTGTTGCTTCTTCGTACAACATACTAAGGTTCTGGGCTTCAGGTTACTACTACTGGGACATAGTAAGTAAGCTTACAAGTACCTGCATTGGGGCTGTAAGGAAGTATAAACAAGTATAGTCACCTTATTTACAACCCTAAATAAACTATTGTTGATGATATAAATCCTGCATTACCTTTAGGAGCCTAAACTATGGGAATTATGATATATTCCTGATAATGGGGTATGTAGGAATTATATCATCAACCGTAAGTCACATCATCCTCCAAGCAACAGAGCGCTTAAAGGAACCTCAAAAGGGATCCCTGCAGACTTAGACCGACAGACCTTGTTTTTGCCTTAGAGCCGTAGCCCCAGGCAGTAAGCTTTGAAAGATCCCTAAACCCTAAACCCTATAGATGCCTTAGAGAGCCCTTGGAGAAGCGCATGAAGCCCTTAAAAAGGGGATCCTTAAGTTTAAGGTGTAGGGTTTAGGGTTTAAGGTTTAGGGTTTAGGCTTAGGGTTTAGGATCTAGGGTTCAGGGTGTGGGGTAAGAAAAACCAGACGCAAGCAAACCCTATAACCTCATGCTTATAGCCGAGTAACCTACTCTGTAAGCAATTGGGCTTCTACGGTTACCCTAGAACTTTACGGTTGCGGGCGGCGCAAGCCTGCTCAAAGCAGACACACGCCAATGTAGCGTGCGCCGGCTCTGCTGCGCTCATCGCACCAATCCACCGTGCCATGATGACGCAACCCAAGACGGAATGGAAAGACTCCACCAAGCCACCATGACGCATCCTTACGACATTCTGAACTGCAGCCCCCAAACGAGAAGCCGTATTGCTCGTTGAAAGCTCAGGTGCTGCTAAAGCTGGCCGTGAGGTGTTGAAGTTTACGGTATGTTATAGTAGGAGGCTTAAGATTCCGAGGCAAGGCTTGTTGGATTAGCAGAGTCTGGCGGTGGCTGAGAAAAATCAATGATTCTACTCAGCGAGCTAGGGGTTCGGGGTTTAGGCTCTACGACTGCAGGGCTTCTCAAGGGATGAGAACCTCTTAATATTCTGGAGCGGTGGTGCTGCAACTGATTGGAATACTTCCTGTGATGCTTTTGAGGCCGAGAGCTGTGTCAAGCCCTCAGTGAAACTCAGTGAGATTGAGCACTGAAGCACTGCGCATGACCATGCAATGTTTGCCTCGATCATCTTGCTGCGTATGCGTTTCTTGTGACGGGTGCAACTCTTACGGTATCTAGTCGCAGGTTCGGACATGTAGTCGTGTTCCAAAGAACTACTCATCTGGACTTGGTGTTTGCTCTGGAAACTGTGTCTTCTCAGGGTTTATGTCTAGGGTAACCTGGCTCTCACAGGCGACTTGGCCGGAGAAAAGCACCAAACCCTAACCCCCTAAACCCCTAAATCCTCAACACCTAAACCCCAAACCCCTAAACCCAAACCCCCCAAACCCCTAAACGCCTGAATCTGTAAACTGCACACCGACCCGACGCCAAACCTGCAGGATCATGACACTTAGTAAGTAAGGTTATCAGTGACTTAATTGGGCTTATAAGTATTTAGAACGGACTTCTGAACTAACTATATTTTCCTTGCTTATTGAAACCCTAGTGGCCCTAGTTAGTAAGTCCCACGATACTTCAGGTAGGTAAGGGCCTAGCTACATCCAAGAGAGACCACGGCACGGACACTGGAAAAACCCAACCTTATTTCTCCCCTCCCTCGGTGGCTAGGTTTCACTATACAAGTATATGATTGGCGCAGGTGTTCGGGCAATAGGTTTTACGCTGCTGCAATAAATCACATCACTCTGTCAGTTGCCATCGAACCTTTTCATTTGCAGACCTCTCTTCTTCAATATCCGGGCCCCAAGCTGTTAGGTCCCCAAAACAGTTACGGCACCTTCATAAAAAAGACCCTACAAGGGACCCTAATCTAGAGAACTCCACGTATCAGTCCAACCAGCTTACAGTTCTCCCATTGAGGCAGGAAGAAACCTTTCGTCTGAAGCACCCTCAACCAGCAAGAGCATGGGCTTAGGGTTTAGGGTTTATTGCTTAGGGCTTATAGGAACTCTTCTCGTGGCGGCAGAACCGTGAAGCTGAATGTAGGACATCTCGGCGCAAGCCCACACTTCAACCAAAACTAGCCATGTGGCACGCAAACAGGATTTAGGGTTTCCAGGCAGAACTCCAGCACAGTTATCGAGGACATCATCGCAACGACAGCGCGGAGAATGTGGCGATTCACTGGATTCACACTCGGCCAGTAATGCAGATGCGAATGTCAGACATTGGAACCCTGTTAGGCCTGACGCTGGCTTTTGTGGCGCTCAAAGGAAGCGCAAGAAGGCCGTTTGCCGATGTCGGCTGCTGCTGCAGCGTCGTTGCGCCAGCTCCTGGAGAAATCACTCCCGCACTAGGGAAACCAAATAGACGATAATATGCGATAGTATACTTTAACTCACTATGACGCTACAATATACTACAATATTACAATATACTATAATATGCGGCATCATAGTATGATATATTATGATATGCCGTAGTAGAATACGACAATATAAACCAAAAACCTAAACCCTAAACCCTAAACCGCAATGTAACTCATAGGATGAGACCCTGTGAGCTGAGTCTCAGATCGATAGCTCCACTGCGCTTGTCTACGGTTGACAAGTGGCCCCTAGTATGGGCCCTTAACCCTGGAATCCTTACTTGGAGGTTCATGGGTAGTTATAAGTGGAGTTATAAGTAGGCTAACTATAGTTATAACCTATATTAGGGGACTTATAACCCCACTTATAACTACCCATGAACCTCCAAGTATACACCTACTATATATTTAAGGGTCTCAGGGCCGAAGAGTTCATACAGTACTAGGGGCCTATACTTCTAACCTTATAGCTTGATAAACGAATGCCCTGCGAGCTATGGGCGCCCTACTTGGAGGATTAGGGTTTAGGTTTAGGGTTTTAAGGTTTCGAGCTTTAGGGTTTAGGGTTTGGGGCCGAGGAGCTTTTGGGTTCCTGTAAGGGTTCTATAGCTTAGAGGGTTCTATATGGAGGTTAATGGGTTTAGGGTTTAGGGTGTTACAAGGGTTTAGGGTTTAGAGTTCGGAGGTTCACGGGTAGTTACAAGGGGAGCTACAAGTAGAGTAACCCAGACACTACTATAGAGGCCTCAAAACTTACCTATACTGTTTTGGGGGTTCCTTACTATCACTATCGTATAATATACCCCAAAAACCCTTTTCTAAATATTAAGGCCCGCATATTTCTCGCGGCCCCAGATGCTTTTTCAAGGCGATGAAGGGAGATCTCCACATTCTCTGAACTCTCTCGCATCGCGAGAACATATGGGTAGCTCACTATATGAGGGTCCCTTATTTTAGGTCCCCAATATAATTACTACGGCACCTTGTAAAAAAGGGATCCTAAAAGGTATTCTAAAAGGGACCCTAACATAGAGAACTACCCATATGCGCGCGTATGCAGCCTTTGGAATTCAGTTGCGCAAAACCGTGGGGCCTTCTAGTGCAAAGGCCACGGGCAGGGACAGGGGATTCGGTTGGGGTTAGGGAATGGTTGGAAGAGTTCCATGTCCAGCGGCCCTTGATCCGTCCACAATTGGGGGTGATGACCAACTAATATAGGGCCTTAAAAATGAGAATAGGGTTTTGGGGCCCCTTATACTATACTTAGAATAAAGAACCCCCAAAATCATATTGGTAATTTTTTAGGCCCTATATTAAACACTGTGCATCCGCAAAGAGCTCTCTTTGACTTTGGGCGACCCCGGTCTCGTTAGTCGTACGTCTAAAACTGCCAGGTTCCACGGAAAACAACATCGATCAGGTTTAGGGTTTTAGGGTTTAGGGTTTAGGGTTTAGGGTTTAGGGTTTAGGGTTTATGGTTTAGGGTTTAGGGTTAAGGGAGAAGGCATCTCCCAAAAGTCCAGACCCAATGCTCAAAAGACCTCACAACAATCTGAAGCAAATTCTGAGAAGCGGGACAAACAAACAGAATTCCAAAAGGTCGGCGGCTGTGTCCTGCTCGTTTTGAGCAGCCAGGAAAGTCGCAATGAGCGGCCTGCTGCGACGAAGCCCCACATAATGTAGGAGCCTTTATAGTTAGAATAGGGTTTTGGGCCCATTATACTATAATTAGAATAAGGAAACCCTAAAATAATATAGGTAATTATTTAGACCCCTATATTACCCCAAAGGGTCCAACGTACCTACATAGTAGAATGTAGTGTTTCTATATTAGGAATTACTATTATGATTTAGGGAAGTATCCCCCATAACAGTACATAGGACCCTTCGGGTACACTCAATGCTGGACAGCTGCTTCGGGGAGGGCCTCGGGAGCTGAACGGCTCCGGGACTCCGGGGTTGTACGGACCGGAGATCTGGGAAACACGTTTAGGGGTTTAGGGTTAGGGTTCAGGGTTTAGGGTTTAGGGTTTAGGGGTTTAGGTTTAGGGTTAGGGTTT
>CAJNDV010032423.1:0-23241 GCA_905221635.1 Symbiodinium sp. CCMP2456 | reverse complement strand
CAGGGTTTAGGGTTTAGGGTTTGAGGGTTTGAGGGTTTGAGGGTTTGTGGGTTTAGGGTTTAGGGTTTAGGGATTAGGGTTTAGGGTTTTAGGGTTTAGGGTTTTAGGTTTAGGGTTTAGTTAAGAAAACCGGGATGTGGTGGGTTCTTCGAGTTAGAAGCTAGGCAGCAGGTACAACCACCTCACAGAAACTCCAAAAAGGCCACTGCACCTGCTCAGGGATTGGTTCAGGCGGCGATCCAACTTGCAGATGCCATGCCCTGAACCCGAAAAACCTAAAGCCCAAAACTCTTAAACCCGTGAAGCCCCAATCTCGCCCACCTGAAAAACTAAAATGAAGGGGCCTTAATAATTAGAANNACCATACAGGAGCCCAAAACCCTATTCTCATTATTAAGGCCCTTTATTACCCCGAAAGCGTCAAAGCCCCGTACTGAGTGCGGTGCCGGATTTTGGAAAAGTCGTTGTCCAGCTGGGCCCTGGCAGCTCTTTGTGCATGGGTTTAGGGGTTGGGTTTTGGGGTTTTGCGGTTTCGGGCTTTGGGTTTAGGGGTTTAGGGTTCCCAAACCTTCTGCCAGCAGACAAGGTATAGTATGGGCACCTGAGTATAGATCCCCTCATAATCAAGCTAACTCTCAACCCGTAAACCACGAATCATGAAGGTCGCGGAAACCTGAACTAAACTTCAAACACTCCATATTCGGCTCTAAACCCTAAACTCTAAACCCTTAACCCTTATAACCCTAAACCCTAAGATCCCAAACCCCTAACCCTAAATAATACATCCTAAATTTTGAATTATAAATCTAAACCCTGAGCTCTAAACCATTAGACCCTAAACCCTAAACCCTTAACCCTTAGACCCTAAACCTTAAGACCCCTAAACCCTTAACCCCTAAACCAAATTTGGTTTTAAAGCCCTAAACCCTAAACCCTTAACCCCTAAACCCGAGGCCCTAAACCCTTGACCCCGAAACCCTAAGACCCTAAACCCCTCGAAGCCCCCAACCCTGAACGCCGAAGGGCTCTCGGAGAGCAGCCTGAAGGATGCGCTTTTTTTCTATATGCGTGGTTTAGGGTTTACGGTCTAAGGGTTTAAGGTCTAGGGTGTATGTGTGCACATGTATATATATATATATATTTATATTTATTTATGCTTATGTATGTATGTATGTATGTATGTATGTATGTATGTATGTATGTATGTATGTATGTATGTGTATATATATATATATATGCGTGTGTGTGTGTGTGTGTGTCTGTATGTATGTGTATATATATATATATGTTATACTATGTGTATAAATATATATATATATATATACACAGAACACATAGTTTCAACACCAAGGGGTGCGGGTAAAGCTTCGCCAATGCTTACGAGTAGCATGCAGCGCAACTCCCACTGCAGTGTGCTTTTCGGGACAAGATCACCACTGCACAATGCCAAGCACCTTAGATTTTGACAACATTCCGGAAGGGTATCGATGCATACTTCGAGACGCCGCGCTCGAAACACCAGACCTGTACTGACAAGATTTTTTTTTGCTTAGACGCAGTCCACATACACAAGCATGTATGTGAGGTGCGTGGCATACATAGTTACTTACCTGGCTACACACCCACAAACGTTCATCGCACAGTCTCACTCAAACACAAAGAGACACACACGCGCGCGCGACCTTGCCTGCCTGGGTAGACATATCGCATACCCTGCCTAACCATGCACACCTACAGACACACAAAAGCCTGCAATTAATTACATGAGGAAACACGTGTGTACAACAATGGACCAATCAATCAACAGCTAACTAAAAACTAACAAGCAAATTAGCTGTGCGTGTTTGCGTGTGTATACATACACACGTGCAGATAGGTAGAAAGAGACAGATCGATGATAGATAAATTGATACATACATCTTGGACGTCAGCGATGACCCGGCACCTTCTACTTTCTCCCTTAGTGTTTATTTAGCGGTGCTGTCATCCTCAACCCAAAAGAATAGCACCTGGAGGCCGAAGCTCAGTAAGACCCCGATATGGCTTACGGTTTTGGGGTCAGGGTTTAGGGCTTTAGGGGTTTAGGGTTTTAGGGGTTTAGGGTTTAGGGTTTAGGCGCAATAAAATGCCAAAGGCGGGCCTAATCTTCTTGACTTCCGCAGCACCTTTGGACACCTGCTTCTGAGGAACGCTGCGTATCAATGATCGGCCAAGGTATGGACGGTAGAGGGTTTAAGAATTAGAGTTTAGGCCTCTCAAAAGTGCTCACCATGGGGGATTTAGAGCAGACACCGCCTGGCTACTTCGTGAGGGAGCTTTTTCGGCGCAGGGAGTGTCGGGTTCACCGGACATCCCAATGTCCGCCCGAATACAAACACATGTCACAAACAAACTTACATATTATACAGAGACACACTACGCACGAAAGTTACACAGGAACAAGCAGATCAGCTGTCAAAGCAACTATGGCTCACTTCAATACGGACCCCTTGCGCAGGTTTGGAGTCTAACATAGGAGCCTTAATGATTAGAATCGGGTTTTGGGGTAGATTATACTATAACTATATTGAGGAACCCCCCAAAATGGTATAGGTAATTATTAAGGCCCCTATATTAAGCTCATGGCCTTGAGTTTAGACTCCGGGTTCAGATGTTTTGGGTTTAGGTTTCGGCGACTTCGCTGAGGCTCTGAATGCGAAAACCTTAGGCTACAGAGAGCCGAGCCCACCTGCAAACGCAAGCCACAATTTTCGGGTTTTTGCAGCCAGGGTTTCGGCTTTAGGGTTTTGGGTTTAGGGGTTTAGGGTTTAGGGTTTTTGCAGCCAGCGGACAAAACCTGGGGCGATGTTCGTGACACGTCATCCCCACTTAGAGCTCCATCCAACGTGAGTTACTCTGGTTTTCATACCCAAAACCCCCAAGCCCTCTAACTACAGACCAAGACCCTGTACCCAAAACTCTAGACCCCTGAACCCTAAACGGCCCGAAACAATAACCCATGTCACAGGCCTGCTTCAGATCCATCTCTGCGACATCGTTCGCGTGGTGGATAAGTTTCTGTCGAGGTACTGTATTTCGCATTCAAATTACACGCCGGGTTCGGGAGGGCGAAGGGTTTGGTTAATTGCAGGTTTAGGACTTCTGTTCGGGGCTTCTTCTTCTTCGGGCAGGATGAAAGTCCGATAGACGTACCTAGTGCAAACAAGAACAGTTGAATTCGATGGTGAAACAAAAAGGGGCATTCCCCCCTCCAGCTCCCTCTCCTGCTGTCTTCTGCAGCCACCCGGATACGGGCATGAGGTCCTGGCTCGAGATCGGGAAACGAACCAAGACTGGGTGCCCACGCCTGGCAATGTACAGAAGCGCCTTGATGGCGGCAAGGACCAAATCAGTCCAGGCTCTTAAGGAGCGGAGCTCCTTCAGTGTACAGGAGGCAGGGTAGAACACCGGGAGAACGGCTTTGGGAGGAGGAGGGAACGTAACGAAAGCACCAGACACCGCAGACAGCCCCCATCCAGGTATTTCCTCAAGGGTAAGAGCAAGAGCAGGTCCGGTAGCAATCAAGTCGAGACCAGGCCAGTCTCGAGGTAAGGGGCCGACCCCAATCAGAGGTGAGAAGTCGGATGAGGGCCGACACAGCGGAGCCTTGATGTCTGGAACAAATGCGTCATCGTGGGCCTCTGATGAGATCAAGGAGCCTGCAACACGATCGCAGAGGTGGATGGGCTGCAGGATAAGGAGAACATCCTCGCCTGCCTGACGGATTGCTCCTTCGGGCAATGCGTCGCACCACGCACGCAGGGTCCGACGAATGACGGGGAGTGGGGCTATGTGGCTGCACACAAGATGGTACAACGCCTCATCCAAGTCAGAGAGAGGCGGGATCCAAGAAGTGAGCGACGCCTCAAGCGCAGAGCACATCTCGGCCCCAGGAGGGCCCAGAGAACTCTTGCCCGCACCGCGCACAGCAGGCGCAAGCTCATGCGCTTTTGACAGGTCCGCGCAAAGCGTCTCCTGGGATCTCATGACCTCGATCCGCTGGACACAGGCCAGACTCATCCGAAGGTGTATACGAAGTTTGCGCTCCGTTGCAACCTGAAGTCCACAAGCCTGGCACTTACGTCCTGTGGCAACCTCATGGGCCTTGGAGTGGTACCCATGGGCCCTATGCGCGTGAGCACCCCATTGCTGTCGGAAGCGAAATGCGATGCCACAAATGAGGCAGGCGTGAATGCAATCATCCATGGGGTCTTGCTGAGGGCGTGACTGGCTAGGCCAAGTCTCTCGAACAAAGGTGTCAAGGGCCGCAGTCTGGGCAATCCGCAGCTGGTGCCAGGTCTCGCCCCGACGAAGAAGCGCCTTCCAAGCCCCTGTAGATCCGCAGATTAAGGACTCCCAAGATTGCCAGTCTGCTTCGATGTCGCTGAGAGGAGAAGTTGCGTCCACAGCATCCAAGAGCCAGCGGGCTGCAGCACGCAGAGCACACTTGAAAGCCTCGAAGTGGGAGAGCAGAGCCCATGCTGCATTGGGCCCATTACGCACCATCTGCCCTAGGAAGCGCAAACGTTCGATATGCAAGAGGGCTTCCGGGGAAGAAAGCCCAACCCTGCCAAGAATTTGGGATATAGTACACCTAAATCCTCCATTCGTTCGCAGACAGAGAATTTGACGGTAGAGGCTTATGATCCCTCCCGAGAAGAGAGACCATTCCTGCGTATTGAGCTCTCTCCAAGTGCCAGCACCCGGCAGCACGGCAGACATCACATGGGCGCGGAAAATAGCAACTCTCCGTGGAAGCGGGATTGCCTGGCAGGCAACGAGCCTCTGCTTTCCTTCGTGCATGGCTGACCTGCCTGCCGATAACCTATGGCGGATTTCCGAAAGAAGACAGCCACTGTGGGAGACAATGGAACCAAGGTGTCTGTAGGAGGCAACAAGGTCCAAACGCAAGCCGCCACGATTCTCTGGAAGAATAGCCAAGCGACCACTTCCCTGACTGAAAAGGGCCTTCCTGATCGCACGCGAGCCCGGTCCCACAGGCACAGCAATGGCCGCTGTTTTTGTGGGACCGATATTAGCTTGTAGGCCATGTGGCAAGAGGGTATCGATGGTATCGGCGGCCACGCTGGAAAGGGCTTTGGATAGCTGGTCGGCACGGTCACAAGCTAGAAAACTAGCTAGGTCATCCGCATATACAACATCGCTGGCTTCAACGCAGATTTCGGGCCCTTCTGGCGGAGGAAAAAGCCAAGGGGAGCGATGCCCAGTCCAGGGTATGCGCGGAACGAAAGGTTTGAGGGTAGACTCACATCTGCGGCTGAGAACCTTCCCGAACAATATGTTGAAAATGATGTCCGCAAGAGATCCACCCGGTCGAGTCCCTCTGCATGTTTCAATCACAGTGCGATCCCCGGAAAGAACAAACCATGTGTTCCGGTGCAGTTCCTCTGCTACCTCGTGGAAGAGCTGGCTCGCGGCTTGAGCTTGCAGGACTGGCTCACAATCGACAAAATATTGGAGGCGCTGGAGATCATCTGCAGAGAGACCCAGCGAGGCGACAAGGGCTTCCAGCGGCTGCGAGTGCTTACTCGCCCCTAGAACCGCTTCACGGACGACTCCATAATAGGCTGCAGATATGTCAACGAACAGAATGGCCGCCGAGCGGCCTGCTGTACGCATATTTGCCAAAAACGCTCGAGAGCAGAAATGTCCGAATGCAGCAGTGCAGCCCTTTTTTCCCCCAATCTGAAGCGGGAGAGAATGGCGGGACCAATGGTCCACCGCGAGGTGACGTGTGGCCCGATGAAGAACTTTGGAGAGGCATGATTGCACAAGGATGCCCCTGTATCCGGCCGTGGTGTTGGCCACAGCTGAAGGCTTTGCAATCCTGTGCAGGATACCACCCTTGAGTCCGACCGCTTCATTCGACCTGAGCACGGCCTTCAACATGATGGGCCAAAAAGCCTCGGTGAGGCGCTGACTGAAGAGAGTACATATGACGGGCGGCAGTAAGTCAGGGCCACATGCCTTGTGAGGTGCAGTGGCCCTAAAAGCAGCGTGTAGGTGAGCCCACGAGGGAACCTCCATAGCCGCAACTGCATCAGAACCTTCAAATGCGAGCTGGCGGGACCTGCATTCATTGACAAGTGTAGCAGAGTCGACTTCACGACCCGCTTCCAGAACACGGAAATGGTCGCGCCAAACTGCCAAAATCTCCTCTTGGGATGTGCATACCGCACCATCGGCTTTCTTAAGCATTGGCAGGGGAGAGTTGCCCTTGCCCCTGTACTTTTTAGGGCGAAGCACCCGCCTGATTGCCTGGTGGACCTCAGAACAAGGAGACTCAGCAACCTGAAGGGAAAGCTCGGCAAGATGTGCACGACGGTCAAAACGGCAGCTGCGTCGTAAGGCCCGACCATACCGACGCAGGAGGATACAGTCGAGCGCACGCCGTATCTGTAGCCTCCATAGCCATCGCCCAGAGAAATGAACATGGAAGGCGCAGGTGTCGGAGCGCCAGGCCGCAAGTGCACATCGCAGCAGAGTCCAGTTATAGGCCATGTCTCTGCTTCGCACCGAATGCCGTATGCCGGCGACCAAGCCATGCAACCTTTCAGTCTCAGGCGAGAAATATGACCCTCGCATGCGCTTGCGACACTGAGGAAAGGCATTTGCCAAGCCCCGATAAAGATGGTCTACAAGGATGGCGGCATGGTCACTTGCATCAGTTTCCCATGCCGGACGGGGTGCCGAGGCTATGATTCGATCAACAGTATCCCTGTTGCCAGGCAGGGCAACTGCCTTTGCATCAATCCTTGTCGACTTGACACCCCGACGAAGGTGATGATCGGGTACAATCTGGCACGTTGCTATCACTGCCAGGTGGTCAAGGCACTGGTGGCCAGCAGAAACCTCGGGTGCGACCCACGCCTCACAAGAGCGGAAGGTCCAATCACATGGGAGAGCGACGTAGTCGGATCGGTCCCAGGTACCGCTACGCCGCTGGTAAAGTGTGCCTCCTGGGCCCGAGGCTGTCTCCCCGAACGTGGCTGGCAGCCAACAAGTGAGGTTATCGATCAACTCACGAAACAATGCGCCTCCCATGTCTTCGGGGTCGGCTTGGGGGGGGCCAACTCCGGCACTAAGGACACTTCCAAGGCGACAATTGCCATCAGCAAGAACAATCCACAAAGCGTCCCGGGCGTGAGCGGCACAAATCTGAGCAACTCGTGTCCACCAGGAAGACCGGGTCTGCTCACTATGCACGCGGTGAGGGCCATGTGCTACCAAGACACGTAGGGGCTGTGACAGGAAGTTGAGACCAGCGAGAAGAAAAGTGGGCTCCGCATGAAGTACGGTGACGAGGTCGGGGTCAAAGGGCCCTTTCTCTGCGACCCAAAGCTCGACGCCATAGCATGCATTATCATCCTGGCCTGACGCAAAACGGCGGAACCCTTGACAGCGCATCGTACCTTTCGCAGTGCGACACTCCTGGAGGCCAGCCATGCTAACATGGAGTTGAGACAGTGAGGAGGCCACCAGGGTGACTCTGCCGGAAGCGCCATGTATACCGGCAGCGTGATTCGTGGTACCTGGGTCCAAAAGAGACAGCAGGTTGAAGGAAGCCAATGTCACAGTGACCGCAGGGGCATCGTATTGCTTACGTGCTTTGGGCAGTCTATCAAATGCACGTAGGAAGGGGGCGAGCGTAGCTGCTGGCGTCAGGTGGGAAGCGAAGATACCTCGGCTCCATGCCATAAGGCCACCACGGAGCGGAGGGAGAGAATCTGGGCGGGCCCGAGCCATGCATGCATGCGGAAGCCACGCAAAAGCAGACCCATCGTTCTCAAACCAGCGCAACATACCGGTAGCTGCGAGCTCGGAATATGACCCATTGATCGACGCCCTGCCGGCCAGAGCATCAGCTAGCTCATTGGCCGGGTCAGCCGCGTGTCCGAGCACGTGTTGGTAGTAAGGAGAGAGGTCCAAGCTCCGCAGGGCGGCGTGGACCGCAAATGCCGCTCGGCAGAGCGGGTGGTTGCTCATGCCGACCGAACCCTCAACTCCGTGCAAGGCAGCCAGATTATCAGCTCTGAAAACCCCACCTCGGAAATTGGGCAAGCGCATAGCAAGCACAGCACCCCAAAAGAGAGCGCCGATCTCGGCGAGATACGCGCTATGTGCCTCAAACGCAGGGCCAATGGCTTCCTGGATCTCACTCATGGAACCAGCAAAGCACCCCACAAGCTGCCCGGGAAGACAAAGGTCATGATGGGATACTAAGCTAACGACAACCGCCCAACCTGCACGCAGTGTGCATGGATCAAAAGACCCATCGGTAGTGATCACAAGGAGCTCGTCTGGTCCTGGTGCTCGTCCTATGTTACCTTGACGAATCCATTCATTAAAGCGGTCCGGCGCAGGCAAGACCCCGTCAGGGCCGCGAAGGTCACGGAAAGGCATTTCAAGCAGTAGCCGATCCACCATCTCCTGACTGCAGGGGAGCAGGCACTGCCTGGCATCCAGGTCAAAAATTTCCGGACCCTTGTCCGTTCGCCCTACATTAGCACCTGTTGTGCCCGCTGGGACACAGGAGCCATCACTGGCATCCCATCGTGGAGTACTAAGCAACGCGTCCAGGGACAGAGTGATGGGAGCTTCATGGACATTGTGCCCATCGGGTAGGGCAGGAGGAGCAGTGAAATGGTCAACAAGGGTGTCTATTAGAGTTGCCGCCAAGAAAAAAGCCTGGCAGTCACTGCGCCGTGCCGCAATCTCTAGGAGAGTGCATGGCTCATCAATACAGAAATCCTCCTCATCCTCATTGATGTCTGAGTCTGGAAGACTGGTGTGGCATCGGATCCCGCTTGCCTCCCCGGGGGTAAATCCAGTGTTACGACAGGGTGTGGCGATGGCGCGAGGGAGGGCTGCGAACCGTGAGAGGGGGTGAGACTCGTCAGTGTGCCAGTGACCTAGGCTGCCTTTTGGCAGCTGCATAGCCTCAGCCTGGGTCTGTCCAACTGCATCAAGCAGCAACCACATGCACAACACACATGTCACGCCTCTCCCAGCATTGCGCAGGGCAACGTAGCAAATAAAGCCAGTCATTCCCATATGACATGCCCTGGCAGAGAGTTCAATACAGCGGGACACAATCCAGCCTGCATTGTGCAGGCACAGTAGCCCGAGCAAAACAAAGCAAGCGCCGGGGCCTGCCATCCACATAGGGGGAGAGTTCTCAAGCGCCGGATCTGTACCCTCTGTCAGGCGTACTTTTTGCTCATGGTAAGCTGGGAGAGGTACACTAGAATCAGCTCCCGCAAGAGAGCTGCCTGGAGGCTTGGCGGAGATTTGCGTAAAGAGCAGGAGGACAGAGGTGAGGGAAGAAGGGCCTTCAGGAAAGGCATACTGCATTAACTTCCTACCCCACATGGCTACTCGACTGCCCCACGCTGCGCTGGTATTCGGAGCACCTGTGTCTGGAGAAATCTCGGCGCCACCTGCCTGTACCTGTGCGGCCCTTTGCGTATCGAAGATAAAATCCGAAGAGTGTGGTTGGTTACGGTCATCTGGCCCGTCACCGTCGCCTGCATCTCCGTCATCATCATTCCCTGGTCCATCAGGTCCTCCCTCATCGGGAGGAGGAGGGCTGTGCATCCAGCGAGGCACGAAAGTCACAGTAAGTACTCTCCCTGGGCTTACGTATCGGAAATGGTTCTCTTCCCCCGGAGGCGAATGTCCGCCTATTAGGCGAATAACGTAACCTGGAGGACATCGACGAACCTGTCTCGTACAGATGTCCGAGACTAATACCCTTCCATCAGGGGCAGCGGCCCACCCTACCTGGAGTAGAACAGGCCGCAAGTCAAGAATGTACGGAACCAAGGTTGGGTCAGTGATGCTGACCGCTACAAAGACATGTCGCGAGGGACGTCCTGCCGACGAGTGATCTCTGATGGCTGGTTCCGAAGGCATAAACACAAACGAAGAAGGCCTGATGTCTAATGCTTCTGCGACAAGGCGCCACATAGGTACTCTCCCACGCTGCTGACCTATGTACCTACGACCCATCTGCTCGGTGAGAAGCCAAATGGCTTCATCAACGGGGGGCGGTATTTCAGCATCCGGGGGCCACCCCCCGGTGGTCGCGAGCAAGCACTCCAAATGAGTCGGAGGCGCTACCTCATCAGCTACAGGAACGACTGTGATCAGATCTCCAGGGTGTAAATGCACGAGAGCGTCAACAGGCGTTTCCCAAGGCACATCATTGATGTAGACACGAACAGGGGTGTCGATTGGCGCATCAATCAGACGCATAATGGCAGGATGCCGGAGAACGTCTGGGGCGATGACCGCAAAGACCCTGCAAGGTGGGACAAAGCATGCTAGCACTATCGGCACTCCCTCAAAGGGCCACGCCGGTAAGGCGAGAATGCAAGCGAAGGAGAAGGGGGGTTGTACTGGGACAACCTGTAACCTGGGAAAGAGGTGTTGCCGGGTAGCATCCCGTGCACGCTGTATCCGTTCAACAACGTCAACAAAATGCGTCGGCAAGTGGGCCCGGACAGTGACGACCTCGGTGCTGTACTCAGGCGTAAGCAGGGCAAAGCACATTGCTGTGTCATAAGACGTAGCGCTTCCACGTGGTGCTGGGTGTGTGGAAGCCCCCGAAGGGGGGGTGCTAGCCCTGGCTGGGGGAGCACTGTTGGATAGAGGAAAAGTGGCAATCGGAGCCTGGGCATAAGTGACTGTGAATACCTTTCCTGGTGAGGCAGCGACCTTGCCTGTCTGTGCAGGAACATCCAGGACAAACGCCCTCCATCCTAATGGAGCGCTTTGGTCATACTCATCGATAACCCGGCCGATATCAACAACACCTCCTGCGACCTGAGTCAGTCGCCAACCAAGCCCAATAGGGCGGCAGTCCAACAGTGCAAGACTCCAGCAGGTCTGTTGCTGGGAATCCTGGCAACCAATGGCAAGCACAGAGTGGCAAAAGGTTCCGTTCACCGCAGTGTCTTTCGCCTGAGGCTGTTCAGCAAACAGACGGAGCCTGGACATCTCGGCACCTATCGCGGATGCGATGTGGCGTCGGTACTGTGGTAATTCATGCTCTTCGAGCAACAGGACCTGACTGCGCCGTTCGGTGACCAGACAAAACGCACAGTCGGGCGTAGGCTCGTCGAGAACGGCAATGTCGCTCCAAAGGTCGGGGTCAAGGAGCATGACACCAAGAGTATGGGTGGCAGGCGGGAGCCTCCCAGTAGGCGTAAAGCAAAGTAGCATACCTGGAAAGACATGGGCGGGCTCGCCGTCAAGCAGTCGGACCAGCTGTGGTCCGGCCCAAATCTGGACTCCAGATTCAGGAGAAAGCTCTGCGAGCTTTTGAATCTCACCACTTGTGACATACTCGGGAACGAAGGCAGCGAACAGCCTATTATCAACGCCCGCAAGCTCGAAACAGACGGCGATGCCTGGTGTGTTCCATGGCGGCTGCGCAATAAAGACTGCAAAACCTGGCCGAGGTTGTGGCAGTACGGCAGTAAGCGTGGGAAAGAGTTTGCGCAGGGCAGGATCTCGGGCATCCTGCAATGCATGTTCGAGCTCGGGCTGTGTGCAGGGGAGCTGGACAGCAACGGTGACCTTTTCAGGGACGTAATCAAGTTTGAGCACAACGCAAGAGACCCAGCAGGTCTGCGGACCGGATCCCTCGCTGGCTTCGGAATGAGTATCCTCAGTTGTCGGTAACAATTCTTGAAGGAAGACGGGCAAAGTCGGATGCCAGGTGCCTCCCAGCGCCCCTGTAAAACTCCGAAGGGTGTCAAGGTGGCGTCTCTCAGAGGCAGTTCTACCACGAGGCTCGGACAGGAGTCGACAAGTCAAATGCGGCAAAGTGTCGATGACAAGACGCCATGCATAGGAGATGGACTCACGTAGTCGGGCTGCAACGTTCCATGTAATGCGGGATTGCCCATCGTTGTTTGCAGCTGGCCTGGGGGATCTGCTACGCTCTCTATGCGCTCGACGATTGGCAACAGCTGTGTACCCGAGTGCTTCAGACCCAGGGTCAGCGCAGTCATGTCTAGAAGCCGTATCAGCTTCATCGGTGCTACTGGAATCGTCACCTGAGGAATCATCGGGCGAAGGAGGCTGTGTCGGGGCCTCTTCCGGAGAAGTATTCGGAACAAATTCGGCAACCAACACATCTCCGTTCCGGACCTGCAGGAAGCCATCCTCAATTGGTGCCCCTAGTACCTGTACCTGCCACCCATTAGGCACAAAGGTCTCGAGCATGCCGGTAATTTCGACATGTGAGATGGTTCCGTCGTGGGACGACCAAAGCGACCACCCTTCTAGTAGTGGCCTCTGATCCACCAAGACGACACATGGTTGTAATCCAAAGTCATCAGGGGCGATGGCACAGATGGCCTCACAAGGTACCCCGTGGCATGAGACATCTTGAGTCTCGGGCCTTCCCACAGCAAACAAGACCTCACCTCGCGGCAACCGACTAATGGCCCGGGCGAGCGGAAGCAAATCATGTTCGGTATAGTCAGGCTCGGCGACCCCAAGATCATACCCAGACTCATGGACAACACACACCCTGTTATTTGGGGGCAAGAGTGGTATCACAGGCTCGGGGTCCCAGCTGTATGGACTTGCCAGCATGGTCCGCAAGGACGGGCCCTGAACAAGATGTGCTGCATTCGCTGGTCGGAAGGAAATTTTTCCCCCTTCCTGCACGTCAATCCTGTCACCAGGTGCCATGGGTACAAAGTGGCCGTATGCAAAGACAGCATAGTCTACCCCATCAGGTAAACGAGCTGCATGCAATGCTTGTCCCCTGGTAAAGGGGTTTGGCAAGTACGTAGCGTACAAGCGACCGTCGATTTCCAAGAGGTCTAATACCGAGATGGGCTCGGCTTCTGACCATGGCGGCAGTGCTAGAACAGTACCCCAATATTGACAAGGTTGCGGTTCCACTTCAAGAAATCGGGGGAAAAAGCGGTAGCGACTGGCGTCGGACGCATCAACCAAGGCCTGAATGGCAGTGTCCACACTGCATGGTGCATCCAAGGCAACCTGCACTGTCTCTGGTGCCATGTCTGGAACTAGGACGACAAAAGTAGGCCGCCAATGGTGGTCATATGAGCTTTCCTCAGACTCATCTGCGTGTGTAGCGGCGTGCGGGTCTGCGGGGAGGGCAAAACCATCAAGACGTTGGAACGGTGCTGGCAGGTGTTCCTCGTCTGCTCGATCAACGTGTGCCTGTACCGCCTGCTGTATTGCGTCAGTGCCCTGAGAAAGGCTGCGAAATTCGGCAACTGGCACAGTGGTCGGCACCTGGCTAATGTCAACATGTGAAGCCTCCTCAGTCGAAGGGGGAACGCCCTCTGGCCTGTGTAATGGAACAGGAGGATGCTCGCTCTCATCAGGTGCAACCTGGTGTTGTGCAACCTGTGAAAGGGAGAAGGCACCTGAAGATAGGCTTATGGAGGGCTCCTGTGGTGGGTCCGCAAGGCCTGCAATTGCTTGGTCACGAGCTCCCAGCTGGGAAGCCGCATCTTCGTGGCCGGATGGCGAATATACGAAGCGTACGCTGACGATGGGGAGGCTGTCGTCGGAGCTGACCTCACATACCTCCTGCTCGCATACAATCCTCGCAATATCAGAGATCTGACAGGGGCAACTAGGAAAGGAGTCACCGGGTCGTGCGAAAGTAATGAGAGACAGGATGTCCTCAACTTCGGGCTGGCCAATTTTATGGAGTATCCGCATCGCGAAGCCTAGTGGCCTCAAATCAATGAGCCAGGCTGTAACAGTAGAGGCCGCAGCAAACACGGTTTGGCAAGTATCTCCATGTACATCAAGTTTGAGACGCGGCCTAGTTTGGAGTAAGCCTGTCTCCGGAGGCAAATTTAGGGCATCGCGAACTGAATCTTCTAAACAACAGGTCACAAGTGTAGGGAAAGGGACCCGAGACCAGCGTTTCTCACAGAAGACAGCATGATGCAAAGCACTCGTAGGCCGAGGTGCATGCTCAAAAGGACCCCATTCCTGGGGTGAGGAAAGGACGTGTCGAAAATCGTAGGCCCGTGCAGGACTCACGCCTTTGCACAGGACAGTGAAAGTGGATCCTGAGGCAAACGAGAGGTCGCCCTGTGAAGCAGGGAACTGAGAAGCACCGACCCACACATCGACATCCTCAGGGCGATACCACATCAGTGTCTCCAAATGGGCGAGGAGTCCATGAAGCGTAAGTCCTTCAGGGAAGGAAGCAGCATGATAATGTCCCCCTACATGGGTTAGATCGAGCATGACTGCATAGTGGGCAGGCTGCACTTGGTGCAAAAAGGACGGGAATGCAAGCAGCTCAATTGTGCATGGAAACCTCTGCTCAGAAATGGGCACTATGAAATCCAAGCTAGGGGCCGGAAGCATGTTCGACCTTTTTTGACCTGGGCAACCAACTCCTCAAGGTTGATCGGTGCATGAGACACGACACCGAAGGAAACGGACCCAAAATGCGGAGCATAGATGGTCACGCCTAACACAGGGCCGTCATTCGCAACAACCGGAGCAGCAATAGGCGGAACCGATACAAACTGCAGATCCGCTGCCCTGCGAGAATCGGGAGCGGGGTGCTTAGTTCTCCCAGGGGAACGCGAGATTGCGGTCACAGCAGCGGTAGCGAAGGGCGGAACTGTTCGGGGCTTAATGATTAGAATAGGGTTTGGGGTATATTATACTATAATTATACTAATAAGGAACCCCCCAAAGTCCTGTTCTAATTTTTAAGGCCTCGACGTTACTGTTATCGGGCCTGGGCTTTAGGGCAGACCAAGCTCGGAGCAGCCTTGGGGAAAAGATGCTTGGATCACACAGCCCTTGAGGTTAGGAATTAGGGTTTAGGGTTTAGGGTTTAGGGTTTGGGGTTTGGGGTTTGGGGTTTGGGGTTTATAGGGGTTAAACCGAATGAAAGCAACATGGTGTGCGTCACCTTTCTGCTTGATCTGACTTTCGATGCTGTCACAGCGGGCAGCCACTGAGGTGCTTTCTCACAGGCTTACACTCGTACCGAAAATGACAGTGGGCAGAAACCGAAAACCCTTTGTATGTCGGCTGCTGCGGGTCCGAGAAGCTCATCGCTTGAAACCCAGTCCCGAAAAAGAACACGGCCAATTCATGCGGTCTTGCACTATCACTTCTGGGGCAACCTGTGTGAGCTTCTCTAAACTAGCTTTCTTGTCAGGGGCTTTTGTAGCTCTTGCTCGACTACATGCATGAAAAGCAGCCGTCATGTCAACAAATCGGGCTCAGACTAGGCTAAATCTCCGAATGTCCTGAATGGACTCGATGTCGCCAGTGCTTCTGTCGAAGAGTCCTGCGACTAGTAGCCATCTTGGGAAAGCAACTACGATGGCGATAACCAAAACGTCGAAAACACAGAAACTGGAGAGCGAGCCACAATCATCATAATGCTATCGCTATTAATCCTCGTATTTTGGTTACGACTGATGTGACTACTAGAAGTATGTGTCTTCTTCTTCGTCGAACTCGGGTGCATGTTTTCGTCGTTACGACACGGTGTGAGTGTGAGAGACGTGCAGAGGCGGCTCTATGGAGAGTGTTCATGACTGGCTGTGTAAGTGCGATTGCGGTGATGGAGTTTTCGGGGATGGTGATGGTGATGCCCATCATGACGGTGGGGATACTGATCCCAACTTTCAAGCCGCTTTTCTCGTCTGTAGTTCATCCGGATTTTGCTTGCATGGAGGCGCGCTATGCCCTGAACACGAACTGAGGTCTCATGGGCATATATATATATATATACGTATGTATATATATATATATATATGTATATGTATATATATATATATATGTACAGGTGTATGTGTGTTTATATATAATTAAATGAATAAATAATTAATTAAATAAATAAATAAATAAATATATATATATATATATGTAGTCATGTTAAACCCTGAACCCTTAACCCTAAGCAGGTGCAAGGTCCAAAAGCACTTGGAACGGATCGCGAAGCCATGGCCGGAAGAGATATAAGAAACTTCGGCCCAAGTGAATTAATTGACTTCCAGCTATATAATGTACCATGATATACACTATAGTCTGCTATACGATGCTATACACTATACTGTAATCATATACTGTCTTCTTGGCTCCCAGGACACTTTACGTAAGGGGTTGAAGGGAAGGCTTGAATTCAGAAGCCAAGGTCAAGGTTTTGACGTTCAGGAGGGCTTGTTGGGGTTCCAACACATCTCTCCTGCCTTTCTGAAAGGACAACTCGCTACCCACTTCAGGAGGGCTTGCACATCTTAAGAACTGAGAATAAGCGTTCTTGAACACTTTGCACACTGCCATTTGTTTCTTTGCCTTGCTACCTCATGTCCGCTCTCGAACATCCTAGTCGTAAATCTGGTTCCTTGTCGGAAAAGGCCCGCCGAGTGCTTGCAGCCTAAACCACCTACTTGCGGAATCAGCTAGCTATCCGCCATGCTATACTCTGGTTACGGTGAAAACAGATGTCCAAAACACATGGCTACAGAATTGCACATGTACTGCTCCATGCCTACACACGTGCATACACAAACTGAGACAGACAGAAGGACAAACGGACAGACAGCCAGCCAGCCAGCCGGACGGGCAAGCAGCACACAGACGACAAACAGACAGACAGACCGACGTACGTACGTAATTACCTCCTGCCTACCTCTACATATGTACGTACAAGTACCTACATACAATACAAAGATGCGCACACACACACACACGCACATTCATTCCTTCACTCATGCATCGGTGCGCTGGCCCGCTGACATCATGGAAACGCTTTCGTGGGGCAGAGTTGCCTTGTGAAGCTTTGTCGCAAACAAGGCAAAACTCAAAACCACGAGCCCGAGACCCTAAACCCTAAACCCTAAACCCTAATCCCTAAACCCAAATCCCTAAACCCCTAAACCCCTAAACCCTAAACCCAAATCCCGAAACACTAAACCCTAAGCCCTAACTCCAAGCCCTAAGCCCCAAAGTTGATGGTCCCTAAACCAGGGCCCCTCAGCCCCAAGCCCTGGTTGATCTCGCTTTTCTTGGATGCCCGTGGTCACGAGAACAAGGCCAGCTTGGAATTCCTCTCCTTGGGAGAGCAAGCGGTCAACAAGCTGGCAGGCAAGCGCATGACAGAAAATTGTACAACTTAAACACTGAACTTGAAGAATGCATCGAACTGCCCACGTTTGTGGAAGGATGCATGTGGAGTCGGTCGTCGTTAGCGTAGGAGGTTCTAAGAAGGAGACTTGTGACAAAATAGTCTTCTCCACTCACCCAAGCAGATGGCGGCGCCAAGTAGGGAAATGCTTGAGCACGTGACGATTCCATAGGTTGGTACAGAAAACACAATGGCATCCTCAGCAAAGCGAACGACCAAAAACATGATGGCCATCAAAACAGAGCAGGCCATGTTTAGCATCACCTCCCGGCATCTTGTAGATCGGCGCTGCTGAAAACGACGCGGGATCCGCAGCCACAGTGCGACGAGGACAGGGATGGTTCCCAGCCACGTGGTAAGTAAGTAGAGAGTGTTGCAAAAAGCCAACCATGAGTTTCGGTTGATCCACAAGGACTGGAGTCCAATATGAACGCCATGCCTGGTCGGAATCGTAGCTCCTGTGAGCCAAGCATATGGCAACAAACAGCTCATCACACCGCGCTGGAACGCTGCAGAAACGTCTTGCTGGACAACAGCATCAAAAGCCGTGTCGGAGCCAAACCAGTGTTCAAGGCATCCACTAATGGCCTGGCGGTCGCAAAACATCCTTTGTCCAGTCTTGCGGTTCACGTGATTCACGCTGCAACAATAGCAGTGTGTGTCATTGTGGAAGGAGAAAGTCCGCAGCTGATCCTGAACAGTACTTGCCGCCCGAAAGTGGGCTCGAGCTGCAGAGGTCGTGAAGTACATGAAAACCATCACAGAGCCAGCGAAGACGAATGCAGACACCTCCTCTACAGCTTGAGAGTCAAAGTGCTCGAGCAGAATATCCTTAGGCACTGAGTATCCTAGCCCAACCAAGTGGTCCTGTTAGAGTATGGTAGGATGAGATAACCCCCCCAAAAGGTTAAAGTGGTTAAAAGTTACAATCTCATCTCCTAAGTTTCTGCAACCGCCAGCAGTATGGCCACAGTCAGGAACCCAGCAATCGTGCATGGCCCCCAGCCGACGGGTCTTATGATCAGTGGACCGTCTGGATGACATTTCAGGTATGCGGCTAACCTGGGTCCGATTGGGGAAATAATGAAACATATTCCTTTATGGGACTCGCATGTAAGACACTAGAACTAGGTAACCCAAGTTCAGAAAAAGTAGAAAGGATGTGTAAGATTGACCAAGTAACTCTACGGTACACCACATGCGCTGCATGTAGCTAGGATCCCAACACACCAGCATGCTCTGCGAATACTTCAACAGTGCTGCTAAGTTGAGCATGCCTTCGGCCTTCAATCTCTCGTCTCTCTGGTGGATGCATATTCTATCCAGAAAAACTCGTCTGCGAGATGGCCATGTCAGAAAAGTGAGGCTTGAGAGAACAATGCCCGCCAGCATACTCCAAGCTAAAGTGTACGGCATAATAGGGCGCTGCTCAAAGTCCGGCTGCATGCCGATCCGCACGGAAACAAACGTCGCCGAGCCAACCAGAACGGCCGGCAGGCCATTGTACACCACAAGAAGCAACATAATCTTGGACACAGTATTATTGCCACGCCAGGAGTGCGACCAGAACTGGGCAATATGTCGCCTCACTTCACCTTGATGGTAACGGTCTGGTCCGTTGTGCCCTTCACGCAGAGCACGTCCAAACCGCCAAAGTGCATGTCGTGCCTGGGTCACTCTTACCACCTCCGGCCTGGTGACCTCAAGCCGCTCGAGGAAGTCCTTGAGGAGATCAATTTGTGTCTGAATTTCATCATCCTCGAGCCCTTGTTGGTCGATGGGTTCTTTGAGCGAAGGTTCATCTTCAACCGAAGCACACGGCTCTGTGTTTGGAATCGCTGGCCTCTCGTCTGGCACAGCTTCACTTCCTGGCACATCTGAATCCATGTAGAGACGACTCGGGGAAGCTATTCCGAACCAAACTGAGGAATGCAGCAAGCGGCACACTGCAAATGTTAAGTTCAATTAGCTGTTGGCGATGTGATAGAGCGAGCCTTATCCTCATAAAAAATCGAAAATTTCGCACTTGAGCACCAGAACCCTAAACACAAACAACACAATCACACGGCTGGAGTGCAAGAATGCTAGCAAGATCGCACCTGGACTGAAGACAGGCCTCTTGTGGACGCCGGATCACATGAACATAGAATCTCCGGTTGCAGCTGGACTGAAGAGAGGCCTTTTGTGGACCCCGGGTCACATAAACATAAAATCTCCGGTTGTTTGACGGCGGTGTAGTAAAGCTGAACACCCCACTAATACATAATACATCATGAGACACATGCTCTTCACCAATTCCGCTGGGCTACAGTACAAAACCAACATGCGACCGGCTGAGAATCTGGCAGAGCGCATGTGTCGGTGCATCCCTGGCCCTGTCTGCAGTTTAGTGATGAGTCTACTTGGATGTGGGTAGTTATAAGTGGGGTTCTGAAACCCCGTATACGGGTTAGAAGTATAGTTACCCTACGTCTCTAACTCCACTTATAACTACCCATGAACCTCCGAGTACGGTGCAAGGATCCTGAGAGTTATTTGTACTGCTAGACCTACTGCTACGAAACGGTTTAAGGTTTAGGGTTTAGGGTTTAGGGTTTAGGGTTTTCTACTACTCCTCCTCCTGCTGCTGCTGCGCCACTGCCACTGCGATTGCGCAAACGACGACGACCGGTGGACTATCGCTACCCTTGGGACAGCATCGACGGAGACTCGGAAAGCAAAAGACACTACGTGCACAACGAGAATGCCAATGCCAATACGAGAGCTTCTGTAAACTGGGTAAGTTGTTGGGTTGGTCCTTATATTGAGGATCTGTGTATTTGCGGGTTCTATATTTGGGCTGCCAAATTTCCGAAACTCCAACAGTATGTATGACTCAGTATGCAGCATGACCTGATGATGATCTTGACGACGACGGGTGCTGTTCTCATCGCCACTGACTAACATGACATGGTGAGCATTTCCGTATCTGTGCCAAAATTGTCAAAATCGAGGCAGGTTTCCAAGCAGCACTAACTGACCTTCATGTCCCCAACAACACACTTAGACACCACCTAAACCCTAAACCCTAAACCCTAAACCGTCAAACTCGCAGCAGAATCCCCGCCGCGCATGCCCCTTCGCTGCACGCCGGCCTTCTCCCCAATGCCAATCATGGCAAACGTCATGCCCTGCAGGGCTTTGGGTTTAGGGTTTACGCGTGACAGTGTAGGGCAGTGTAGCGTTTTTGGGTTTCGAGCCTTGTCTTTGGCACATAATTCTTGGATAGGACAACAGGCGTGCACATCTTGCAGCTAAAGGCCACCTGAAAATGATGTTCAGCCAATCAGCTTGAACGAGGCTGTTCGCAATAATCAACAAATATTGACTGAAAGCAATACCAAACCTTTCCCGACAAATCCCGTCCTGTGCCCATACTGCGGTATGATTCCACAACAGCCCAGGTCTTACGGCTTCTTCAAGCCGTGATGAACAAAACTACAAGCTCGAAGCAAAGTCCCCTAAACCCTAACCCCTAAACCCTAAACCCTTAACCCTAAACCCTAAACCCTTAACCCTTAACCCTAAACCCTAAACCAAAAAAATCCTAAACCCTAAAACCCTAAACCCTACAATCCTAAACCCTAAACCCTAAAATCCTCCCCAGACGACAGGATTCTTCGCCTGCGCCTTCAGGCACTCCTGTAACACGGCTTTCCTGAGTGCAAAGTTTGTTTGGTCCATCCTTCGGTTTAGGGTTTAGGGTTTAGGGTTTAGGGTTTTAGGGTTTAGGGTTTGGGGTTTAGGGTTTAGGGTTTAGGGTTTAGGGTTATCTTGCTTGTGGCATTGCCGGGGCATCTTCGGTTAGTTCTGTAGAAATATTGCAGCTGCCTCAAACCCTAAATCCTAAAACACTTAACCCTGAACACTAAGCCCTGAACCACCTAGAAAGAAGCAGAGCTCAGAGTCAGTCGTATCTCCGATTCCTGGACTTCAACACAGATCCTTTGTAAGGCGTACAAGAGCTCCATCGGATCTGCCTATAGTCTCCCATTGTAGTTCTTTTAGGTGAACCGAATTTACATGAGGAAAGGTTTGGGCTCTCCTCTGGCAAGGACGCGAGCTTGAGGTTAGCCGAGCATCTGGTTCGTCATCGGGTCGCCCACAAGCAGCTTCGTCCTGCTAGTATAGAGCTCTTAAGAGCTAGAGCGAGGACGCTAAGGGGGATACGATTACTTAAAACTTCAATCTCCATAAAACCGCAATTAGCGAAGCTGCGGTCCCAACAAATTTGATGGCTACTACTCTGAATCCTCAATAGTTAGACAGGGTTTGGGGGCATAAAATAGCATAGCTTCAACACAGAACCCTAACTTTAGGCTTCGATTCTGCACAGCAAGATATATTTGTCGAGCTTGCAGTTTGTTAAACCTCAATGCAGAAGAAGTAGTAGCGGCTGTAGCAGCAACAGCAGCAGCAGTAGCAGTCTCAGTGGTAATAGTAATATAGGCGTCGTCCGTCGTAGTCAAAGTAGTAGCAGCACTTGCAGCAGCACTTGCAGCAGCAGTTGCAGGAGCAGGGGCTGTAGCGGTAGATCTCGGCCAAAGCAGCAGTGGATGGTCGAATACAGGGGCCGTGACAATCAGAATAGGGCTTTGGGGTACATCGTGCGAATATAAAAAGGACCCTTAGGACTAATACTGGTAACTATTCCGACCTCTGTCTTACAGTAGTCGGCCAGTGAGCTCTCCTGGCTTTGCTGTAGGCCTTGCAGGCCGGACCCAGTGCCGTCCTTAAGAATCAGGGACATAATTGGTTGGGGGGGGGGGGGGGGGGGNNGGGGGGGGGTACGACGAAAAGGGGCGTTAGATATTCGGACCGTAAGAAATGTCAGAGTACCAAAAGAGTGGGTAAGCCCAAGGAATGCCATCACCACTTTGTTCATGCCCCTAAGCGAAACTTGAGATCATCATAAACTGCGGGATTCAATGCCAGCTTGTAGGGATGGAGGCCACTGATACCCTAGACCCTAAGCGTGTACTGTAGGGGCTTTAATAATTGGAAGAGGGTTCCGAGCGCCTTTATAGTATAGCTATAAAAAGGAACCCTTAGGGTGATTATTGGTAATTATTCAGGCTGCTATATTACCCGAGGCTGCCCAGGCTCTTCCACAGATCTTGGCCCTAAACCCTAAACCCGAAGCCCTAAAACTCTAAACCCCTAAACCCTAAACTAAAAACCCTGAACCCTAAACCCTAAATTATAAACCCTAAAATCCTAAACCCCAAAACCTAAATCATACACCCTAAACCCCAAATCCCAAACCCCAAATTATAAACCCTAAAACCCTAAACCCCAAACCCTAAATTATAAACCCTAAAATCCTAAACCCCAAACCCTAAATTATAAACCCTAAAACCCTAAACCCTAAACCCTAAATTATAAAGCCTAAAATCCTAAACCCTAAACCCTAAATTATAAACCATAAAATCCTGAACCCCAAACCCTAAATTATAAACCCTAAAATCCTAAACCCGAAACCCAACATTATCAATCATAAACTCTAAACCCTAAACCCCAAATATCAATCCTAAACCCTAAACCCTGACTCCGCCAGTTCTCCAACGTTTGCAGCTTTGGGGTTTCCCCTCCCCGAACTTTAGCGGTTTAGGCTTTAGGGATTTTAGGGTGTGGGGCTTAGGGTTTAGGACTTTAGGTTGGGGTTTAGGGTTTTAGGTCTAGGATTTGGGGTTTAGGGTTTTAGGTTTCTGGTTTAGGGTTTCGGGTCTTTGGTTTAGGGTTTGTCCTGTCTCTGCAAGCTGGAACTCAGGCTGACACTCCGGGGCCCGACATACCTTGTGGCCCTTGCTCCCCCAAACCCCAAATCCAAACCGCTGGACAGCAGCAGGGTTTAGGGTTTAGGGTTTGAGGGTTTGAGGGTTTGAGGGTTTGAGGGTTTAGGGTTTAGGGTTTAGGGATTAGGGTTTAGGGTTTTAGGGTTTAGGGTTTTAGGTTTAGGGTTTAGTTAAGAA
>CAJNDV010032422.1:29230-39539 GCA_905221635.1 Symbiodinium sp. CCMP2456 | reverse complement strand
TGAACCCTAAGCCCCTAAACCCCTGATCTCCCTCCAAGATACGCTGAAATCAACCCTTCATCCGATGGCCGTAGCCCTTCCCCCTTCTGTCCAACCCTTGGAAATCAAAGATCCGCAAAACACCAAACCAAAAGCTTAGGGTCTAGAACCAAAAGTTTAGGGTTGAGGCTTTAGGGGTTTAGGGTCTGGGTTTTAGGGCAAAGCCTCAGATTCCGAAGCCCCAAACGTGGGAACTTTGACACGAAGTAGAAACAAAACCCCACAAGCAACACTCTGCCTCTAAATACGGAAAGCCCTAAACCTCCAAAGCCTCAAACCCTGAAGACATTGAAATGCTCTTAACAACTAGACCCTAAACCTTTAAAAGCCTAGATCCCACCCATCATCTTCTGGGTGCGAAACCCCAAAACCACAATCCCCTAAACCCGAGTTACTTTATCCGTAAGACCCCAAATGCCCCTAATCCCTAAACCCCTCAAAGCCCCAAAGCCTCAACACTACCCCCTAAAGCCCCAGAGCCCTAAACCCCAAACCCCTATCTGCTCCCAGGAGGCAGCCCGGCGATGCCGAAGGCTGCAAAGTCCACAGCGCCGAAGCCCAGCAAATCAAGAATAATATCCTCGGGCTTAGGAGGGTAACCCTAAACCCTAAACCCTAAACCGGGTTTAGGGTTTAGGGCTCAGGGGGTGTGGGGTGGCCAGTCGGCTTGTTGAGTCTCAGGTGTATGGCTTTGAGGTTTTAGGGTCTATAGCGTCTGGTTGGGTCTAGGGTTCAGGCTTCGGGCTGCGCCTGATGCTGCAAGTTTAAAACTGGGGGCTTGGCTTTCGGGTTTAGGGCTTTAGGTTTGGGTCTGGGTTGGGTTGAGGGGTTTAGGATTTCGGATTCAGTTCAGGGTTCGGGTTGACTTGCTTGTTGGGCTTGAGCGTTGAGGCCTCATCATGGCATTGATACGAGTCCTGCCAGTTGGAGTGGTGGGTGTCGAGATGTGTCAAGGGATTGGCGCTTTGTCGGGGCCCTAGCTATCGCAATAACCATGACCACTATAAATATAGGGACTCTAAACTCGAATACTCGTTCCCATCACTCAGGCCTCCATAGTCCAGCCGACCGATGCCCCAACATACTATAGGGGCCTTGATAATTAGAATCGGGATTTGGGGCCCATAATATTATAATCACAATAAGGAACCCCCAAAATAATATAGTAATTATAAAAAGGAACCCCTAAAATAGTACAATAATAATAATAAGGAACCCCTAAAATAATACAATAATCATAATAAGGAACCCCCTAAAATAATACAGGTGCTTATCTAGGCCCCTATATTAGGGCCCAGGCCATGTAGGTCCACGTAGCAGGCGAGGAGGCAGAGTCCTTGATCCCGATTGACGAGTGGGAGCATCGGGTTTCGGCTGCTGGGCTTAATGGAGGGGCCTGAATGATTAGAATAAGGTTTTGGGGCCTGTTATACTATAGTTATAATAAGGAACCCCTAAAATAGTGTAGGTAATACCATAGTTATAATAAGGATATAGGCCATTATTGAGGCCCCTATATTAGGCACCCAGCGGCATTGGGCTGTAATGACATGGAGTTTCAAGCCTTCTCGTTTTGACTTTAGCCTTTTGAGACCTTTCTTCCTGCATGCTTTCACAGGTTCTATGGTGTTTGGATATGGGCCCGTTCGGTTGCATGGTCCGGAGCTTCTATCGTCGGGGCTTTCGGGTGACATGGGGGTCGATCTAAACGCAAGCGGCGAAGGACCTCAGGCTTTACACCATCTTGCGGAAGCAATTAATGTAGGGGCCTTAATAATTAGAATAGGTTTTTTTTTTGGGGGGTTCCTGATCATAACTATAGTATAATATACCCCGAAACCCTATTCTACTTTTTAAAGGCCCCTATAGGGCCCTATATTAGACAGCGAGTGTTTCCAGCCCAAAACTGAATCTGGAGATCCTAAACTCTGAACCAGCAGATGCTGACACAGAGAGACGCAGAGAGATAGAAAGATAGATGGATCGGGTAGATGTGTATGCATTTCTATATAGGCACACAAAATTTAAGCACCTGACTCAATACACATGCATGTATATATATATATATATGTATGTATATATATATATATATACACATAGTTTATACACATACAGATACAGACATGCACACACACACACACACATACGACACCTCAGACAAACAACAACATCCAATATCGTAGGTTTCCGTATGCCGAAATCGCAAACCCTGAAGCCAAAAGGTGAAACGGCCCCAAACCCTAAACCGTAGACTCTAAATCCGAAGCCCCGAAGCCAACCCTGAAGCCGAAAAGGTGAGACGGCCTCAAGCAGCGCTTCGGAGCTGCAGCTGGCATTCCTGGGTTAGGGTTTAGGGCTCTAGGTTTTGGGTTCAGAGTTTATGGGGTTTAGGTTTAGGGTTTAGGGGCTAGGGTTTACGGCTTTAGGTTTAGGGTTCCGTGCTTTGGCTTTAGGTTTAGGGTTTACAGTGTACGGTTTAGGGCTGTGCCACAAAGCCACATGAGGCAATCCCTTGCAGTAGCTTTAAAGCAGCAGGTTATACCGTATCGGTTCGTGGAGCCTTAACTTACATGTAGATTGGACCTACCTGGGGCTCGTTGAAGCCCGAGGGAGTTGAGGTTTCTTTCAACTCGGATCAGAAGTTGAACCTTCCCTGACTTCGCCAGTATCCTCCTAACCTAGTCCCTTTAACCTATACCTCAACGTCAGTACTTTTGCCCGGGTGCTTGGGACTTCGTCTTGGGGCCTGGAGGTTTAGCTGAGGCAAGCTGCCTTGTTTTTGCAGGGGGTGTGTGTTCCTGCCTCATCTTGAAGCCTCCACCCTAGTTAATGTTCAATGCGCACCCCGACCGTAAGCCCCAAATCGTAGAGCCCAGACCCCTGAAAATGCAGGCAACTGAAAGCCCGAAAGCTTGCAGCCACCAGAAGACCTAAACTTGGCGGAATAAAGCTGTTGGTTTAGCGTTTAGGGTTTAGGGTTCATTGGTCCAACAGACACAGTGTAGGGTTTAGCATTTTCGGTTTGCAGGATTTGCAATCTTCGGAGTCTTGTCAGCGAAGTCATACTACGGTCCAGTGTCAGACTAGCGTTTAGAGCTGATGTCGGTGATGGTGGCCGTACCGACTTCGATCATCAGGGAGAAGGTTGTGATGATGACGACAGAGACATTTCCACAGGCATACTATCTAAGGCTAAGGTGGCCAGTGTTCAATCCAATTGTCACACATGAACTCCGTAAGCTATGATAAGGATCCATCTACGACTATAACTTAGGGTCTCTTTCTTAAGCTTAGTGCGACTGTATAAACCCTGCAAAAACCGGTAGCATCTTAATGCATCACTGTTACGATGACTGTTGGTACTCCTACTATGACCAATTTGCGGTAGCTCTTATTATAGCTGCTGCTCCTACAACTAGTATTGCCATTGCTACTAACCGTTTTGAAAAGAACCCGTATCCATGTTCCTCCAGCCTAGCAGCTGTGGAGTGCAGGTGCCGCGGTCTGCGGAAGGCACATCTTGCTTCAACCTCGGGGAGGAGCTCAGGTAGATGGCTTGGGATTTAGGACCCTGGGATTCAGGGCTTTAAGGCTGTTGGGCTGAGGGCTTACGGTTTTCGGGCTTATGGGATTTAGGCTCTTAATTTGTAGGGCTGAGGGTTTAAGGGTTAAGGTTTAAGTTTGTGATGTTGAGATTATACTCTTTCGGGCTTTGGTTAAAGAGCGAAACCCGACCAAAGCGTGAAATCCATGAGTGCAAATCAGTTCTGATCGCCGGAATCGGTGCGTTTTCGGCAGAGTTTCCGGTGAGTCTTACACAAAACCACGAACCCCGTGAACCGGAACCCTGAACAAATCCTATGCAAAGCTTCATACACCTCTGAACAGTCTTCGTGAGCCGAGCTTACACACACCCGAAATGGCATGGACAGAACCTAACACTCACAACGCCGAACACCCCAAAGCACGAAAGATTGAAGGCGACAGCATGTAAAACCCCACAAAACGCGCCCTCAACATCCCAAACAACAAAGAAACAGCTCTATCCCATAACTGCTGCTCCTCTACACAAACTAACACCTGAAAAATTAGACCCAAAACCCTAGTCCCTTTGTAGCCCATACATGACCGAACCAGAATCTGCCCCTTTTTTCAGCCCGAGGAGCGTAACGGTAGTAGTAGATACGAAGGGGCGTTCTTGCGGTAAAGTTGCTGCATGGCCAAAGCACGGTGCCCTGGCTGTGCTTGGGATCGGGCCGTGGCGGTCAGGGTTTCGCAACTCGGGTTTGGGCTTCGGTGCTTGGCGTCTTGGGTCTTGGAGCTGGGCTTGGAGCCGAGTTTGGGGCTAAGTCTTTGTGTTGTTGTGGGGTTTCGATGTCTGCAGGAATCCGAAGTGACAATTAGCGGCCTCTTTTTGAGGCTTGTAGGGCTTACACTTTTCGGGTTGGGCTTCACGCTTCCGGGTTGCTTCGAACCAGTAATGCGGATCAGGCACGAGGCCAAGAGCAAGAGGATCGTCCGGTAGTCCTTAGTATAGGGGCCTTCATAATTACAATAGGGTTTTGGGGCCCATTATACTATAATTAGAATAAAGAACCCCAAAATAGTACTGGTAATTTAGTTAGGCCCCTACATTACCGTTTGGGCGTTGGGCTTTTCCGGCCTCTGGGTTGACTTGAATGTATACTGAAACAAAGATTTTGGGTGCTTTTCTACATAATGGCACCTTGTCGTGTTTGTAATTTCTAGCCTGAAGCCGCGCTTCGGGCCCTGGTACTTCTACCCACTCGGAGGGAAGCATGATTCGCAGTGAAACCGCTTGGGGTTGTGTGTTGGGACTCAAGGCGTGGCTGGTCCAGAAAACAGGGCAGTCGTTTCCCCTTAGAGACATGAAGTGTTTCTAATGGCTACTTCTTTAGTGTCTTTTTGGATATTACACTTCTAATCCATTCCCCCTAATATTGAACGGGAGGGCACCCCCAATAAACACTCAGCAAGTGTCTTCATTATTACGGGGTATTTTTATCTCTATTGCCACTTTTGAGGGGTAGTGCTCTTGCTCCTGCTCTGGCTCTTGCTCCCGCGCTGGCTTTTGCTCCTGCTTCTGCTGCATCTCTTGTGCCTGCTCCTTCTGCTTTTGCTGTTGATCTCGCTTTTGCAGCTGCTCTTGCTTTTACTCCCGCTCTTGCTTTTGCTTTACTCTTGCTGCTGCTCCCGCTTTTGCTTTTGCTCTAGCTCCTGCTCTGCTTTAGCTCTTGCTCTGACTGTGCCCTAACGGTATTCGGAGCCTGGAATAGGTTCTAAATGGCATGGATGATTTCGAGAGGATTGGGCCTAATGTGCATTTACTTTGAGGGGTTTATAATAAAAGGAGGAAGGGCTTATTTCCGATGCTATTGAGGAACGGAGAGGCTCCCTAATTAAGTATGCTGTAGTCGAATCTGCCCAAACATTGCCCTGCTTCAACGATTGGATCACCCAAACAAGTAGGGCGAACTCCAGTCTAGAGGCTCAACCCAAAACCATTGAATTGGGGTCCTGAGTACCCCAGCCCCGAACTCTCACCTTGAAAGGGACCTGCCGGGCTTTGACTTCCAGGCTTCCGGCTTGGCTATTAGGGTTTAGGGTAGAACCAAGCCCCAACACCCCTTCTTGGACTCGAAATACCTGCTACTGAAGACCACAGGTCCGTTACGGATACCTTGGGGCCTCCTGGTATATAGGCAAAGGTTGCATCGGCAGACCTTCGAACAGTCTGTCCAAGATGCAAGCTCGTATCTGCGGCACCACATGCAGGCAAGGCACCATTCTCGTATTTCTGCGGTAAGATTCTGTAAAATGAGAATGCCTCGGCTGCCAAGCAAAAAGCTGATCTCTAACTTTCCCTCTCCCGCCCCACCTCACCCAGACTGAACAGGCTTCTGACTTGCAGCAGGGACAGGCGTAAACCCGATGCAACATGATCATCCTACTGAAACATGCCAAGATTCGGAGACAGCGCGGGCGAAACAACGCGACTCTATCTTGACATGCGCCAAGACTTGAGGGTGCAAACAGCAGCGCAGACAAGGTGAGGTTAGTCCTGCTGCCGCTCACGAATCACCCCGAACTCAACTCTGAAGCGCGATTAACCCGAAGTCCTCAGGCGTGCAGGAGATCATGGATCAAGTTCTGTCTCTGGTTGCTACGTGCCCAAGCCTTGTATAATATGGGGGCCGCGATAAATAGAATAGGGTTTCGGGGTATATCATACGATAACCCCTAAAGTAGTATTGGTAATTATCTAGGCCCCTATATTGAACACCCCTCGCAATTGCCCCGCAGCCGCATGTGAGAGCCAGCCATCACCGGACATAAACCTTGACCTCCTCCGAACCTAATGTAAGGGCCTTAATAATTAGAACAAGGTTTTGGAATAATTAGAATACGGTTTTGGAATAATTAGAATAAGAATTTGGAATAATTAGACTAAGGTTTTGGAATAATTAGAATAAGGTTTTGGGGCTCATTATACTATATTGAGGATAAGGAACCGCCAAGTAGCGTGTAGGTACTTATTTAAGCCCTTGTAGTAAAGCCTTTTGAAACACCAACCAGAAACGAGAACAAAGCACTAAACAGCGCCAAACCCCTGAGCCAACATCCCAACGACGCCGCATCCGCCTCGCCGGCGCCATTGCTCAGCAAGAGTCGGAGAACTTTGTCCTGCGACCCGAGTTTGAGTAGTTCGGGCCTCGCGGGTTTAAGCGCTTGAGCTCTTGATCAGACATTTCATGTAGAGCTCTGATTAGTACACCCCCCCCCTTGCCTCATTCAGGATTGCAGCGTTTACGGCTCTAAACGTACTTTTGGGCTCTCAAAGAAGAGGGGTTAAGAGTTCTGCGACGGTCCTCGAACATTTATTTAGGAGACGTGTGTAAGGGTTCCAAAACTCCAAAAATAGTTCTCGGACACCATCCCCATGAATTGCAGGCAAGCCATGTTTTTGTTGACGGCAGGGATGAGTTTTTGGCGCTGGGGTTCCATAAGGATTGTTTAGGCTTTTACATGATTGAGAATATGCGGCCAGCATGGAAGCCACTCACAGATTAGTCAGATAACTGAAGGCCCAGGGAAACTGAACTGCTGGGTGAAGAAAGCAAAGCAAAGCGCCTTAGGGGTTTAGGGTGTTTAGGGGTTTAGGTTCTCAGCGAACTAGGCCTCTCAATTCAGCATGCACTCGCTGCATAGCAAGCAGAAGCAAGTGCTCCAATCCTCTGTTTGGTAATGACTCCGGACGAAAGGACTCACCAGGACCCCCTTCAAAATACATCCGGGACACTGAACACCTAACAGCAAACATTGACACTTTCTGTTTCCCAAGCCCTAACCTAAGGCCATGACATTTCCCTTCTCGGCGCTCAACATCAGCGGCGTCCTTGGGCAGAGACGCTTCACCCATGAGTTTAGGACCCCGGCAACCGAAAAAGACTCCCTGAGACGGGCCCGATATTCGCTGGTTCCATAATTTGCTCCAGGCCTGTGAACTTAACAGCGCTTTGGCCCTTTGGTGTTGGTAAATTGGGTGCAGGATTGGTTCGAGTCCTCCGTTGCGCTGAACTTTCGAAAGAAGCCATCCTTCAGCTGCGCATACCCTAACTGAGTTTGTTGCAACATAGAACCTGCAGTGCCTGTCGGTCATGGTATGTCTCCGCAACACCAACGCCTCAACCTCAGCTCCTGAAAATCGGAAGCCCAAAAGCTTTGAAGACCACACTATCCCAAACCCTAAACCCGGAACTATCACGAAGTTTGATTGCATGTTTGCGAAAGTCCCCAGACATAGACAACCTAGGGTTTAAGGCTTTTGAGGTCCGGGGTTTTAGAGTCTATAGCGTTTTGGATTTAATGCCGAAGGATTTGAACACTTCTAACTTTGCAATTCCAATGTCGCAGGATACTCAGAACGAGGTCGACGGAGCGGGGAAAAGGAGAAATCTACTGCCTGGGGATGCATGCCATGGGACATGCTGATGCTGCGCAGCAACTCTCACTATCCTAGCTCACCGTTAGAACTGGGACAACAATAATGGATACAGAAAGCTTTGTCCAATCCAGGAAAAGCAGAGAGGCTGTTGAAGTTCGAGAAGGATCACTCTTCGAAGGGCAACAGAGCTTCTAACAAAAGGAACTACTTCAGAGCAGGGAGGAGATAGCTCAAGATCTGAGACCGCAGCGCTCCAGTGTCCCTGGCTGTGAGGGACACCTGGCTAAACTTCCATAAGCCCTACGGCGTTATAGTTCAGGGCAAAAGGGTTGAGGGTTTAGGGTCTATTGATCAATGCTCTCCGCTCACCGCTACCCTGAACCACAGCATCATGAGGCCGCAATCTAAGCCCCAGAATCTTGAAGAACAGTTGCAGCGGAACCTAGCAGCCACTAGCTGCAAATGTCTGAAGCCCAACAACAAAAGAAATGCTTGCAACCCTTTTCAAAACCTGTAATCTAAAGGATTACTTCGACGAAGAAGATGCTCTTATGTTTCTTCTCCTGACGGCCCGGAAACCTCTCGTCCCCACGAGACGAAAACGGTTCGGAGGTTGCCGAGAAGGCTTGAGATAGGGGCCGTTATAATTAGAATAGGGCTTTGGAGTATATTCTACTATAACTATAAGAAGGAACCCCAGAAATAGTATGGTGACTGGAAGACTACACTAAAATGCCTGCATACCAGCTGTACACATGCTACTGCCTGGTATCACCATTGCTTGTTTGTATCTGCTTTTCAATAGCAGGGGAATCGCTTGGTCATGGGAACTGGCATATACGATGGTGGCAATCCCAAGAAACAACACCCTCATTCCTAAACTCTACACTGTACCCCAGAGCCTAAACCATGAGCAGTAAACTCTATTCCTAAACCCTCAACCCTAATGTAGGGGCCTTAATAATTCGAATAGGGCTTTGAGGCCCAACATACTAGAATTACAATAAGGAACACCCCAAAATAGTATATATAGGCAATTATTAAAACCCCTATACTAGGCCCTGAGACCTGAACTTTAAACCCTCCTAAACCCTTACCCGAAACCCTAAGGCAGCGAGCCTCCGCATGCGCACGGATGAGTTCCTCAGGCCGACTCTCCCGGGGGCTTTGCTCCAAAGAGAAAGATACCAGCATGCCGTCCCCTCCCTTCTGGGGCTTTGGGGTTTAATTACAGTAAGTTTATTTAGGGAGTTGGGGTTAAGGGTTCTGGGGATAAAGTTGAGGGTTCTTTTGCTCAAGAAGCTGCATCGATGTACTGCCCGCAACAAAAGCAATCCCGGAACGATTTCCGGTCTAGGGTTTGGGTCTAGGGGTTTAGGGTTTAGGGTTTCTACTGTCCTAGCAGCTGGGTAGTCTCCCAAGGTTGCTTTCGGGGGGAAGAAGGCCCTAACCCTTACACCATAAACCCTCAAACCAAAATAGATCATAAGTCGCAAGTCGCAAGGCCCATCGGATGCTTAAACTCAATGGGTTGAGGCGTCCTGAATCGAGGTCCCGGATCTCGAGTCCCTGAACTCGACAATCCCCAGCAGATCGAAGCATTCAGCTCTCACTCGAGGTTCATGTATGTTTGTGTCTCCCCGAAAGAACTCATGCCCCAAGCTCTGCGCTAGGCCCCCGAGCCCTCACCACACGGTCCGCGCCCGAACAAGCAGCCAGGTGCAAGGGTGTCAGGCCGTCTGCGCTTAGGGCGTTCACTGGCCTAGGGATGATGCATGGAGGCTGTTATGTTCTGAAGGTCCGAAGGGGCTTCGCCGGGGGTTTTGTAAGGGATACAATAAATGGCACTTTTGTAGGGTTGTAAGCGCTATGTCAGCTGTGTAAATCTGTACAAAGTCTTACAGGGGTTTATGGGGATCGTTGCAGGCTATTCTGAAGGAGGGATCGTTGGGAATGATTAGATTTGCCCAAATCAGGAGCCGAACCGAACAAACAGCCTAGTTCTGCATTGTTTTGGGGACACACATGTTGAGAAACTGCGGTATGGCTACACCTTGGATTGTAGCACCTCTCTGTTGGATGAGCTGTTTGGATCCTCTGCTAAGGTATTACCGAACCAGAAAACCGTATTAAATCGTACTACTATCCAGGGTCTAGGTACCGCATTGGGCTTCAGTTGCAAGTTGGAGCCGTGATTCGACAACTGCAAAGATGTTCCAAGAAGAAGTCTATTGACAGCAGCTACGACTATTGCTACAACAGCAAAAACAACAACAGGAACAACAACAGCTACTGCTACTGCTA
>CAJNDV010032422.1:0-14505 GCA_905221635.1 Symbiodinium sp. CCMP2456 | reverse complement strand
TCGCTGCCTCCCAACAGCTTCTCGAGATTTATCTCACGACTGGAATGGGCACGGCACCGTGCCTCAGCTGGTGCTTCTGCTGTCACCACCGCAGCTACCGGAACTTCCTTTGCTTCCAGCGCATCCGCGGTGGCTGCCTGCTTGAGACGTCCCCGGCTGCTGCAAACACACGACATGTGGCCCAGTGGCACATGGCAACTGGCAGCATCGAACACGATGGTCTTTGAGTGTAAGCCATGTGTTGCACCACGCCCCCATCACCTAAATTTTCGAAGTGTCTGACAACCTGCGACCCGTGCCCATGCCATCGTGTTGCTTCAAACTTTCATTCGAGATGCGAAGTGCCGAGATTGGTGCTTTCAAAAAAAGGGCTCAAGGACTTTGTGAAGCAAGAACAAGCATTCCCGGATGCCTCCTTCTGCTCATTCTCTGGAGGAGCAGCAGCGACACCCGTGCCCTTCCCTTTCGCCTCGGATGGCTCCCTTGCCACGATAGCGCAACGACTGCACACCACTTCTTCCAATACACAGCCGTGTTGTGATCAAAATAGATTCTTCAGCTGACCTGAGGACGAAACCTCTAAATAAACCCGGGGCAAGCCGCAGGTGGGCCCTTGCCCGGACCCTTGGCGGGGCCCTTGGCCTTGCCCTTCGCTGCCACGGGCGCCTCGCAAAGCATGCAAGTTCACATCTGTACCTGTATTCTGGTAAACACCAACTGTAAGTCATGCCGGCGTTTACAATCAGAATGCAACTAATACACCTCGGTGCTAAAGGCCTCGGCAGTGGCCTCTTCCTTGGCAGGAGCAGCTGCTTCCGGTGTGCTCGCTGCCTCCAGGAAGAGTCTAGAGATGTGGCACACCCTCATGAGTGCATAAACGGGCGGAGAGAGACAAATGCATAAATGCGCAGTGAAACCTAACAAACTGACACGCGGGACAAAATCCAAAACCGGCGACAAAAAAACGTATATATGTATATGTCTATCTATATATATATATATATATATGTATGTATGTGAGTGTGTGTGTGTGCGCGTGTCTGTATAAACTAACATTTTCATGCCTATGGCATGAGGAGCTCTGAGAGAGGGGGAGAGGGAGGAAGAGAGAGAGAGAGGGAGAGAGAGAGCGAGGTAACAAAACAATCGCCGATAACATAGGAACAGTAAAGGACGAACGTGACACAAAAGGAAACGGCGAGAGAGACAAAGACAGTTAGAGAGACAGAGAGACACAGCGAGCGTGAGGGAGAGAGACAGACAGTTTGAGGCGGGGAGAGAACGAACACAACCAAGTAATCGAGAACCATGACAGAGAGACAGTGAGAGAAAGAGGGAGGGAGAGAGAGAGAGAGAGAGAGAGAACTAGAAAAACACCAGGAAAGAAACAGAGAGGTAGACAGTTGGGGGCAGATGGAGACGTGCAGGTTCGACGGTTGAAGGTCCGACAGGGTAGATAGATGTAGAAGTACTTGCAGAGATGCCCTTGTGCCACCACCCACCCACCCTGCCTCTGGCATCGCGGCTTTCTCCTTGAAGTCTTGCAGCGACTTCTCCAGACTGCCGTCCTTTGCGGCTTGGATCAGCGAGGAGCGGGCCTTCTGCCGGGTGCTCTCTTCGGCCGTCGCCTTTGCTGCAGCCCATCTCGAACTAACATCCATACGGCTCATACGACGTACCTTTAACGGCCTACTACGAGCCCCGATGCCCGAAGCGATGGCGTGCACCCTTATACGCAGCTCAAGGCTTGGACCCAGACCGTGGATCCTCCATCGTTGAGAAAACGAGAACTTCCGAGTGTCAACAACAGCTGCAACAATGCCTAAAACTCAATTGGAAACGAACGTCACGGCTGTTGAAACTTTTTGTTGGGTTTCTTATGCCTCCTGCTGCCCAGCAGCTTTGCCCTTGCCTTTGGCCTCAGTTGTCCGATAGCGCCGAAGCTTGGCACAGAGGCTCAGACACAAACACTCAAACCCAAAGGGTCTAAGTACCCATATAGTAGATATTTTGGGCCCCAAAGTATCCACCATTTAGTACTTAGACCCTATGGGTCATAGGCGGGCACAAGCACGTTGTTCCTGTTCTCATCCCAGGATGAACAGCAAGCGACGGGCGGGCCCTTGCCAGGCCCTTTGGCAAGGCCCTTGGCCTTGCCCTTGGCGGATGGCAATGCCTTCCGCTGCCAAAGGCCATGGTGACAGGGAAGGAAGGGCTGAGAAAAAAGCGAACCCATGCTGCATCAAAGCGATCACATATCGACAAAAGCCACAAGGTCCCTCGAAAAGGCTGGGAGCTTCCGAAAAGGGCATGGCTGAATCTTCAGCTTGCGACTGCGACGACTACTTCGATCTAAAACCCTAACCCTCCAGGTACCTACTATATAGGCCCTAGGGGCTCTAGTATCGTATACAGCAGCTACCTGGGGGGTTATAAGGGACAGTCTCAGTTCAAGCACGCGCCTCAGCAGTGGGCTCTTCCGTCGCGCCGGGAGCTGGCTCCGGCACCTCTGGGCACAGAGTCTCCCCAAAATGGAACTCAAACCCTCCAGGTACCTACTATATAGGGCCCTATATAGTAGGTACCTGCAGGGCTGGGGGAAGTTTCTGCGATTGAAATCTCAGAACTATCGGTTTTAGGTCCTGGGATGTATAGGGTCTTGGAGTGTGGGACGCTTTCTTGCGCGACTGCTTGTCGAAGACATGTGCAGGTGCCTCGGCCACTGCAGTTTCTGCCACCGCTGGAGTCGCAATCTCCTTTGCTTCCATCGTCTCACTCGCAGTCGCCTGGCTGCGACGACTCTCTATTTCTCCCTGCGTTCATACTGCTATTGCTGTTCGTTGTCATTCTGCCGCCCTCCGAAACCCTATATTATAGCGGTTAGCCTATAGTTCACAACAGGAGACATACAGCTCATCTCGTTCGGACAGGCTGCACTTCAGCCAGGCAGTTAGGGGCTATCCAGTTTAGAACGCTTTACGCTCTACCCAAAAGTTTTTTTGCAGCGCAACTACACTTGTATACTAAGATCTATCAGAAGGCATAAGAGAGCACTACAGCAAGAAGGTAGGTATGGTAGCTGCAGGGAAGGTCTGACCCGATTCGGCCTCTGGCATCGCGGCTTTCTCCTTGAAGTCTTGCAGCGACTTCTCCAGACTGCCGTCCTTTGCGGCTTGGATCAGCGAGGAGCGGGCCTTCTGCCGGGTGCTCTCTTCGGCCGACGCCTTGACTGCAGGCCTACAACTCCCTACAAAGCTCAACCTCACTCGTTTGGCAACGGTGCCTGCCCAAGCTGCCAACACTCACAAGTAATCCTAACCCCTCCAAGGCAAGATTACTGTTTCTGTCGTCGCATCCGCTGGATCATACATGCTTCCTGCTGCCATGCCGCTTTGCCCTTTCCCTTGGCCTTCGCTGCAGGAAAACTCTATAAAGCCTACACGAAACCCTGAACAGGTTATTAGGCACAGGCAGCGCCCTTCTGTTGAAGTTTTGGAGTTGTTTGTGCTCAGAGTTGTTGGGTTCTGTTTGTGTTGGGTGTGTAGGGTTGTGGGGTTTTGGGGTTTGGGGTTGTGTGGGGTTGTGTTGGGGTCGTGGCGGCATGGGTTTAGGGCCTAGGGGTGGAAGGGCTTACATAAGGGTGTATGGGGCCGCTTGTATCCTCCAACAATCTCTAAACCCTAAACCGTGGCACCTGCAACTCGACCCGACATCTCAAACGACAACTACCGACCCTCAACTCTGAACCCCTAAGCATGTAGGGTTTTGGGGTTAGGAAGTGGGATTTAGGTCTGCGGGAGTTTAGGGATACACCCTCAGCCAGTATGGACCTTTGATCCAACTGAAATTGCACATGTATACATATCATGATGATAAAAATAGTACGAATGAATAACAATCATCACCATAATCATAATAATCAGAAAAGTTCTAATACTTCTAATGATACGAAAAATAAAAGAAATATATACGTAATAGTAAGACAAAGAACAAAAATAAGAAGAACACCTATCAGACCCTATAAACCCTAAACCCTAAACCCTACACCCATCACCAGAACCAAGCCACGGGAGGGCCCTTTCCGGGTCCCTTGGCCTTTCCCTTGGCGGCTGCCGGGGCCTCCAGCATACCGCGCTGGGACTCCCCGATTTCAAGTTTGGGTGTTGTAGGGCTCACCCAAAATCTAAATAATGTAGGGGCCTTAATAATTAGAACAGGGTTTTGGGTGTTCCTTATTATAATTATAGTAAAATATACCCAAAACCCTATTCTAACTATTAAGGCCCCTACCCCACATCACAGGCTTCTTTATTGCAAGTCCCGCAGAAACCTTCTGATACCCAATCCTGCCCCTCCCGAACCCAGAACTCTTGCCATGGAAGCTCTGAGCTGTATCCTGTTTTGCCGAAACCAAGCTGGGAAGATTGAAGATGCCTGAAGTATAGACTCTATTTCTGGTGCTGTGTCGCAGAAACCGCACAACCCATACACTACGAATGCTGTGAGCCCTAACTACGCCGAAACAGCTCCCAAGAACCCTAGGCCCGAGGCCACCGTCAGATCAAGGACATTGCGAGTAGCCCCCCACCAAGCTACGACCAACCGTGTGAACCCGAGGTAGATTCATGGAATTGATGCATCATTCCATCAAGAACCCGCTGCCAACGCCCTATGCACCCCGCGAGGAATTCATTCAAGACCTGACGATGAAGTTGGTGGCGCGGCTGATAAGCAGGAGTCGGATGATGGCAACATGGTTCACGCAGGTGAAACCTCATTGCCCCTGGGAACTTCGCTGCAAAGCCAAGAACTCGGCTGTGATGCCAAATCATACCGAAACCCCTAACCCTCCGACAAGCCCCGGACCAGTGTCATCTTTTGATGCTCTCACAAGAACAGGCTATACTGTACTACTTACGTACTAATTATGGGTAAAACCTGATGAAGCTTTCCAAAACGAAAACCCTAACCCAAAACCGCAAATTTCTGAAGTCCCAACCCGAAAACACAAGACAGCAAAACCTAAAACCCGAAACGCCAAAACCTACATTGACCAAAATCTCACGGCCACCTCTGAAGGAGCCGGTGCTGTCTGCTCTTGCGGCGGCATTTCGGAGGAAGCCTTCCCGCTTCGTAGGCTCGCAGGTTTTAGGGTTTAGGGTTGGAGGGTTTGGGTTGTGGGCCGCGGTGTTGCGTTATTGGTGTTTGAAGCTTGGCTTTCTGGGTTTTCGGTTCTGGGGCTTTTCAGGATGTGCGAATACGGGGTGAAGGTTTACACTTTCTATCAGGCTTGAAAGGCTCAAGGCTTATGTTGTTGGGTTTAGGGTTTCAGGCTTAGGGTTTAGGTTGATTTTGCGATGGGTTTACAGGTTTTGGTGCCGAGGAGGTTTTGTTTTGGGCCATGGGGCTTCTGGCTAATTAGGAGGTTCAAGCTTCAGGATTTATAAGTCTAGCACGCTTTGTCCTAAATACCGAACACTAAGAATTCCCTGAACTGAGGCAAAACCCAAAGTTCAAGGGTTACTAAACCCTAAACCCTAAACCCTAACTCCTGACCTTCTTTGTCCTAAACCTGCAACCGTAGACCCTTAAACTCTGAGCCATCAAAACTTAAAGCCGTAAGCTTCAGTTAAGTCAGGGTCCCGTAAACCCTAAACTTAAACCCTAAATCCAGGGTCATCGGTGAGAATTTCGGAGCCAATTACCCAAACCTACTCAATTGTTGTAAGGTCCCTATAGCCATAAATGTGTACAGTATGAAACTACACAAAGGTATATAGATCCATGGTAGTTTTTGAAGGTATGAAAAATGGAGCAAGCGAGCTGTTTGATGTAGCATCTTCAGAGTTGGAATAGCTTTGGGGGGAGCTTTTGGAGGGCTCCAGCACATGACTACATGAAGGAAGGGCATGTCGTCTAGTATACCATCATAGCTTATATATGTATATATACATATATTTAAATAAACAAATAAATAAATAAATAAATATATATATATATATATGTTCATGTACTTACATATGCTTACAGGGACATACACACATAATACATCATCACATATGCCCCCTTTCTTTATGACGATTTTGGAGGCGCTCTACTTCTTCCGGTCACCATGGTTCGGCGCCTGCAAGCATTCGGCTCGATGAAGGGAGCCCCGGCCTACAACCCCCTGATATCAACAAAGGGCCCCTTAAGAAGGCCTAGAAGATAAGCTGGGTAAACGGGATATGCCGGGTAAGGTACTTGGGGGTTGACATTTAAATTTAGGGGCAGTGAGGAAGTGAGTCGTTGGGGCTTGAGGGGTTAGCCGGCCTCTGCAGCCATGACTCCGGCGACGATGCTGCCGGTCTCTGGCTACGCACGGGGAGTGCGAACCCTGAACTATGCAAGCTGAGGTTTGTGTCTTGGGTTTCGGCGCGGGCGTCGGTAGACCCGCAAGCGGAAACACAAAGCCCCCTAAATGCTCAGAATCTTCAGGCAAAGTTGGAAGCAGACTTGTCAGTTCAAAAGGGCTGCAGACTAAAATCTAAGCCAAATCGTGTCGAGATCGAAGTTCGAACCATATTTCCACATATGTACGACTGCCGTGGAGCCGAAAGACTGCACCGCCCAAAAGTACAGCAGCCGCGGAGCGGAAAAGCTTCAGAATCATCATAAGCCGAAACACCAGCCCCAAACCCCAAACACTACACTGCTAGACTTTACGAATGAAGCCCTAAAGCCAAAGCCTTACGTGACCCTAAAGCATCAACCCAAGACCCAAGCCTAAACTCCTGAACACCAGGTCTCCAAACCGCATGTGCTGCATCTAAAGTAGCTACATAGACACATCATGATGGGCCAGATAGACACCGTATGATATAGGGATCTTTTACTTAAGAAGAAGGGTTTGGGGACATAATCATATAGGAACTGTACCAGGATATTACCAGTATCGATACTCACTGATCCTCCAACTCTGACAGTTCCCCCTACTAAACCCTAAACCCTACATCCTCCAAGAGCTCACCCTAACCCCTAAACCCAACTCTATCCGATAAGAGCTCTGAGCATAGTCCTGTCTTCGACCTCGAACGTAGGTCTAATCTATTTATGAAGGCCCCTATATTAGATTGGTAGGTCTCTAAATTCGGGCCCCTTTTAGGGTCCTTTTCATAAGGGTGCCGTACTTACTTCTGCGACCTAAGCAAGGGACCCTCGTTTACAGAACTAGCCCAACAGACAGGGACTACAAGGACAAACAAACTTTTCGCCCCCCCCCCCCCAATCTTACCAGGGTGTTCAGTGTTAAGAATCCAAGGCACCTTAGGGCATTATCTTGCGCTACTACCGTCTAATATAGGGGCATTACCAAGTAGAATAGGGTTCTGGGGTAGATGATACTAAAATTCTCAGAAGGAGTTCCAAAATAGAAGTGGTACTTATGTCGGCCCCTATACTAAGCCACGGCTCTTCAGCTTTGAATAAATTTCGGAGGGTTCTGCGGGTCCCTACTACTGGTTTTCGGGTTTACGGTTGCCTTCTGTCGCTGTTTTTTTTGGGTGGGTGGGTCTCGTAGTACGTAGTTTCTGAAATTTCTCATGCAATCCACTGCAGTGGACAGTCTATAGGGTTTAAGGGTGCGACAAAGGGTGACCCCTTTGTAATGATAAGCCTCTGAATCTCAACTCGCATAGAACCCTCAATTTAACTTATACCAAGAATCCTGGTAGCAACCCTAATACACCCTAACAGTAACCCATCTACGACCCCTCACATCAAGCTCGCTGCTTCAAAGGGTTTGCAGCCATGGCCGGGAATGCCAGGAGCAAACTGGCCAGTAAGAGAATCCGACGAGGTTAGGGTTTACATAAGGATCCCATACGGATTCCGACCACCCTAAACCCTAAACCCTAAACCCTAGACCAGGGCTATTATTCCCAGAAAGGTCTTTTAGAGGTTCCTACAGGGTCACACCAAGCTGACCCAACGGAGAATCCCCGAGCTTTTCCACGTTGGGATTTGTATCAACTCCCGTCCAGGTAATTCGAAGGATGGAGGTGACAAAGGCGGAGAGCACGGGCCTAAGCCCTAAACCTTCCTTAGAGTCGAACGAGCAGTGATTATGGGTAGCTCTTCAGATAGCGGTTCAGGGGTCGATCTTGGGCATACGGCACTGGAAGAGGATTTTGAGCAATGTGGCTTGGCCCAAACCCCAAACCCTAAATCGGACATGACAGGGACAAGTGGGTTTCACCATTCACAGGTTACTAAAGGCCTCAACCCTAGAGTCCTGAAGCTTTCAGCCGAACTTCTATTATGGGTGCGTTGATAACTGAAACACATAGGATTTGGGGTATGTTATCGGAAAAAATCGGAACCGTCAGGAATAGTACTGGCAGACTAGCAAGTCTTTGTGCTTCTGCATTAACCCTAGGTTGGCCCTTGAAAGCCTCTGGAAAATATTCGTAGATAAGATCCTCGTAAGCCCAACAAGGAACACATAAAATGCCTCGGACGCCTACCTAAAGCCCTACTGCGGCTCTTTGGACTTCAGAGGCGCTTAAGCCTCTCGTGTGGGGTGTCATTGGTGTCTTGCTCACGCCTTGAGTGCAAAGGATTGACCTGGAGTTGAAAGACCTGCTAGGCCAGCCTGCTGGAGTACCTTGGTTGAACTACCATAGCCTGTTCGTTGCTCTCTGAATTCTGTCTCAGGGCCTACAATCAAGACCTTGCAACAACTGAATTTTACGAGGAATAATGAACATGTACTGGTGATGAGACGGCCTCTGAGACAGATGAGACAAGATGCTTGTGTTCAGATTGAAAAACACGCAAGGGGGTTGAAGCAGCCGCCGACCTAAGGAAGCATGTATTCAAGTTCTCATGCAAGCCCGGCATGCAATGTCCTGCGAGAGGGCGGTATCAGATTCAGGAGCTACTTGCGACATCGTCTCGATCCGTTTCTGAGCATGTAATATATATATATATATATGTACACATGTGTGTAGTACCTGTATACATGTTATATATATATATGTACACACATACACACATGTGTGTGTGTGTGCACGTGTGTATGCATGCATGCAGGCAGGCAGGCAGGCAGGCAGGCAGGCAGGCAGGCAGGCAGGCAGGCATGGATGTATGTATGTATGTATGTATGTCTGTATGTATGTATGTAGGATCTGAATCCATCGAAGAATGCCGGGAGAACGCCAGCTTCCGGCAGCTGCGGCCGCCAAAGAGGATAGCGGCCTGAGGCTTACCCTTGAGATGACGCTGCAGGGCTTACAACTTATGGCGTCTCGGTTTGGTGTTTAGGAAGTTTAGGACTGAAGCCTCGGGCTATTAACGGTCTGGGGCTTCTGTGGTGTGGTCGAGCCCTATAAGCCCCAAGCCTCTAAACGCTGAGCCCTAAACCCTCAAACGCTAAAGGCCCTAAAACCCTAGACCCTCAAACCCAACGCCCTCAAACCCTAAGCTCTAAACCCTTCCGGCCGAGCGGAAGGATTCTGGTTCAGAATTTCGCCCCCAGATTCTTAATATGACATTAAAGCTGGATCACTTCATGAGCGCCTTAAACCCCAAACCCCAACATTGATGACCCGATATTTCCAAGCGCTTTGGGTTGCATCGTTGCAGAAGAATGCCTTGTTCATGTCAGGAAGCCTTGGCTGTGGGTTTCGGAGACAATGAAGTCCCACAAGATCCCATCATTCATGGACAAAACCCTTTCATTGTCCAGAATAGGGGCTCTACCAGAGGTCGCATAGCTTACGGTACTCATGGCAGTTATGGCCCAGCACCCGTGTCAACGCCAGTATCAAACCCCAGATGGAACTCGGATCTCGTCTGACTTCATGTTGGCAGACATACCTCTGACATGAGTGAGCTTGCTGTCACAGGCAGCCCCAGAAAACGCCAAGCGTACTTGACATGCCATGTACTTCTCCATAGTTACAGTACTTAACGACTTCAATCATGTCAGTCTTCGACAAATGACACCGGATCCGTCTGGCCGCCAGGGTAGCGCGAGAAACCTGAATCCTAAACCATCGTCGCTGGGCTAGGAGCGGTGAATATATAGTCGGCGAAGAGCATGAGAGGAATCAGCGGCACTCCTCATGAGGTATGTGGTTCTGCTTGCATACTAGTTTCTGTCTGGCTGCATAAGAAGCTTTTGGGAGATCTGTCGATATTGCTGCAAACTCTTTCGGGCAGGCATGTGGGGCTAAGGTCAAAGAATCATGCGTTTTGGGCTTGCGGGGTGTAGAATGATAGCCTGGGCTGTTCAGGGGCCCCGAGGTCACATCTAACTAGCAATCCTGCTCCGCTGCAGTCCTTAGATAACTGTGCAATAACAAGGCCTGCCCCTTCCCTCCGGGTTTCGGATGGATCGGTTCCCATACCCGACCCCTAAGTTGCCCGTACATCCAACAACCTTTTGCGGCTACAAAAAAATGTTTGTCATAAGCCCGACATCCAAAAAACCGCAACGCCCTAATGCATACCTTATCCTAAATCCCCCCAAGCCCTAGACGCTCACACCCCAGAACCCCTCCCACCCTCAGCAGCCTAGTCTTTCGTCACCTTGGCTTCACATAAACGCCAATGGACAAAGAACAGTAAATCCTATGCCCCCCCGTCATGGCAGAAGTCACGAGCACGGGATTGATTCGGCTTAGGTGTAAGCTTTCAGCAGCCACAAATGACCCAGGGTTGAAACACTCCAGGCCTAACAGAACGATACTATAACAATGCAATGATAATAATAGGGGTTTAGGGTTTAGGGTTCCAGGGCTACTATAATGGTCCTATAGTAGTCCAAAAAACATACCATTCTAGCAATACCAGTCGTACTATACTCACAGGGCCTGTGGCTTTAAGTTTATGTCAGAAGGTGGGTACTACATGTGCCTAGGCTTCATGTGACTTCCAGAAACCGACCTTCGACCCCGAAAAAAAAATCAAAAAAAAATCATCGAATCCACTCCCTCAATGAGGAGGTGGATCTGATTCTTGTATCATGGTTAGCCCCTCACTCACCCTAAACCCCCAAAGCCTAAACCTCGGAGCCAACATCAGGCACACCGAATTCTAAGACTTCCCTGTCTATGGAAGTGAGGGATTGATGTTTCAAAACTTCCGAGATCCCGAAACCCTAAACTAGCCTTAATACTTTTAACCCTGAGCCCTAAATCCTTCGGCAATGCTCAGCATTCACTCAGGCCTGGTGATACCTCCAGGTGATCTGCCCGAAGCCTCGCTTGTTGTTTGGATTCACGGTTTAGGGTTCAGGTTTACCCTAAACCCTAAACCTTACGCCCTAAACCCTAAGCCTGTAGTTTAGGGTTCAGGGTTTAGGGTTGGATATAGTCTGGCCCGGGGTTGACCAATGCTCTAACTCCCTAGACTTTTCTCTTTGGGGCCGTGTCTGGCTACAAATGGTTGCATGTCAGAGAGCTGCAGTTTGGGTAAGGTTTGGGGTACGGGGTGCTGAGGATGGAGAGCTCGTGCAAAGTATCAAGTATGTAAGTGCAGGGTGGATAATAGCTTCTGGGACCATTTCATCAGACTCATGAGGCTTTTCGCAGGTTCACATGTCCTGTAAGGCTTACTAGAGGGATTCCGATCTGTTAAATGTCGGTGTAGGGTTGTATAGGTCTTGACTTGTAAGCGATCTTATGCCATATAGGTCGTATTTGTAGTTCGGGAGCCTGCATAGTTGGACCATACCTTTAAAACACCAAGAAACTATGGCAGCAGTACTAACTACTAATTCTTGATGACATCAATCTACTGTTATTGTTGAACCTATCGTCAGCCTCATCGCTCTTCTTGCTGGTGCGATTCTCCAGGTCGGTAGTATTGTAAGTGCCAGGGTCTATGATCTGGGGTCACAGGCTGGAGGGATCAAGTTCCAGGCGCTGAGCTCGAGATTTGAGGATCTCAGACGCATTCCGCAGAGGTTATCTTTTTAGGGTTTACGGTTTTAGGGTTTTCGTAAAGTTGTGTCGCTCTTTCTTCGCGTCGCCCGCCAGCTCTGGCACACAACCCAAAGCCCTCAGAAAAAGTAGCCGATCTCACTCATCACGCCCCATGTCCAACAAAAAGGGTTCAGGGCTTTGGGTTTTGTAAGGGTTCAGAGTCGAAGGGAACAACATTAGTGTTTAGGGGCCCACAGTCTTCAGAGCCTGTTTAGGCGTTTGAGGGCCTGGATTATATATAGGCTCATTTTGGAGCTTGCAAGTTTACGTCTCCGGGATTCGATGGGTTCTAAGTTGAAACGGTTTGAAGGTTCTTTTTAGCGTCGGCGAGGTCCGCTAATAGTTACACAAGGGTTGTGCCGAAGCTTCGACGCCGTCTCGTGTAACACTTAGGGATCTTACCGTTGGCACGTCAGAAACTTCGCTACCCAAAGAAGCCGGAAAGCTTAAGTCCTGCATGCGTACTGCATCCATGCAACATAACGGTTTGAATGTGCGGAACACGGGTTTAACAAATATAGGGGAGTTTGATGGCCCGTTGTTTTGCCCCACACACACGTCAACATAACAAACGGCATGAATGAGCCAAAGAGCCTTTTGCAAACCGTACAGGGTCCTCCGACGACCAAACCATAAAGTGACAACACCTGAATCGCACACCCCCCCCAACCCCAAACTCGAAACCAAGAAAGCGCTTTCCCCTAAACCTTAAACCCTTGAGCAGGAGCCGTACCAGCAACTAACAAAGCAACATAACCCCAAAACTTTACTGGGCTCACGGCAGCGCTGCCAAGACGAGGAGGACCCACAGACGGGACCCCACCTGTGCAGACATCATTATATCCTTAGGTGTAAAGCTCAGTCAGGGCCTGCAGGGTTGAAGGACGCGGGGTTTAGGGGTTTTTTCAAAGTTTTCGAGTGCTCGTTGCAGCCTTTGGGCTGGATTATTGTAACGTGTTACCAGACACCAAGGCTGAGGGTTTGACGAAGGGACGTCTCGTAACATTTCCGAATCCAGGATCTTGGATCTTTATGGGATCTTGGATCTTCGACCCTGCTACCACCGCATACGTTTTCTGGCCAGTTTGGCATGTTGCGATGCCCCAACCGGATAAAGAGCTTGGGGCTTGAAGCTCCACCCAGATAATATTTCCAGGGATTCACGGGCCATTGCCGGTTCGCGTCCTAAGACAATACAGCTTGGTCCAACACAGCAACGACAGGCCTGGCTAACACGCATGATGCACTGATCCGGTGCTGAGCTCAAGTCCAAGATTGGCAGAAATGTGCTCCTTGGAAAGATAAATCGAAAGCTTATGCTACAAAAAACTGAAAGCCAGATGCTACACAGGATTGTCTTGTTTGTCCTGCGGCTGATGTTGCAGAGCTTCGGATGCAGCGTTTGAGATTGAAAGGCATATCTCTGAATCAATCTGCGACGAAACCAAGACGGAGGCATTCGTAAACCGGGATTCCGTAAGCCAAGCTTCCAGACCCTTGATATTCGAAGCACCCATAACGCAGCTGGCGCCTGCAGTGTATCAGCAACGGTGATTGAACGTGTCAAGAGGCAGGCTAGCTTTCTATGGTAGTCCAAAATCATCTTCATCCCGTGACGTGCAATTTGCGCCAGCAGATTGACGCAGCCAAACATGCGTATGCGAGACAGTGCCGCTTGCGATGATATTGCTGCGGCAGGTGGCTCCAGCACTTGACTCCATTTCCACTGTAGTTTAACCAACAGATTAACACCTGACAATGGTCACAATACTTGCAGCCGAGCGCGCATCAGCAGAATAACTTTCTTCTCTAACCGATCTAGCTGTGAGAGAAATGAAGAAAGAAAACCCGAAGCCAGGCACACGACATAGATGCAGTCTAAACCTCACACTGCCTGAAACCCACATAAGGCCAATAAAAAGCGCTACTTTCCACAAATAAGAAATGCGGAGCTCAAACGTGCAGAAGTGAGGTAAACGTCCCTCGACCGATTTCTCTTGTTGTGCAGCCTACGAGGCCTGGGCTATGCGCCAAGTAATGCTACATGGAACTCAAATTCCATATAGTATAGATTCCACCTCTGGGGCTCGGCTAGCGGACATTGTTTGCACATGTGTGGTCGGCGAGCGGACGTGTTCGATTGCAGTTTCTGGAAACGTCGTGTCGGGTCTATCTCCAGCAATCCAACATGTGATGGGGCGGTCAAAGTGTGAAGAAACAGCGCAACGACTGTCCTGTAGATATTGGGGCTATGTACTCGTTGCAAGAAGATGCAATGGAAGTGCTAGGCTGTGAAAACTGGGACGACTTTGCATGCCGATTGGTTTGACTACCCCTACCCTACCCCTAACCCCGACCCCTACCACTACCACTACCACGACTACTACACTACCACTACCACTACCACCAACTACTACTACTACTACTACTACTACTACTACTACTACAGCTACTACAACTACTGCTACGACTACGACTACGACTACTGCTACTACTGCTACTACTACGACCACGACGACGACGACTACTACTACTA
>CAJNDV010032421.1:26996-41135 GCA_905221635.1 Symbiodinium sp. CCMP2456 | reverse complement strand
TGGAGCAGAAATCCGATGGTATGCACTCAAGAGGGCAACGCTTGACCATCCAGCCTGCTTTGCAGCAAAGGTCTTCCTGCAAACGGGCCCCCAACAGGCAATCCTTTCTGCGGGACCCTCATACTGAGCCACATGTGAGCGCAGTGACGGCGTATACGCACGACTGGGCTCAGCGGAAAAGAACACAACTACAAAGAAAAGACTGTCCAAAACAACGACGAGTAATTTACAGGCGACAATGATGGATCCAAGCACTGCAGTAATATCGTTCCGCAGCACTACGGATGCATGTGTTACACTGGGGCAATCTGCACAGCAGTATTCCCCAACTCGGCTAAGTCTTTCTCGGGTGTCTTAGACACTCAGGCGGTGCTTTTGGTGGAAGGAGTCTTGTAGATCCTCTCAGTGGTACCCCAGTGGTGCTTAAACTCGCCGGCGGTGTTGGCGGGGATCTGAGCCGGTTCCACCAGCATCTCTCCGCCCAAAGGGTGTCCGAGTACTTCGGCCTCGGCTTGAAAAACTCCTTGACGATGTCCGCCATCGTCCTGCCCGCTTCATCTTTCTGGAAGCGGAAGCAGAGCTTCACGTCCTGGACCTTCAGCTCGTTGGCCTCGCGGGCCTCGTCGTAGGACTTGATGACCTCGGTCTTCAGGAGCGCCTCTGGCAACCTCGTGATTCCAGCCTGCGAGTGGCTCGCAGCGGCATCCTCGATCCCCCACTGCATAGAGCTCATCGTGGATATCCAGCTGCCGTCGGCATCGCGGTCAGTCACCAAGACGCATCGCTGCAGGCTGTAGTCGTAAGAGACCATAGAGTTGTTTTTCAGCATGTCGCAGTCGGGAGTCCTCTGGTCGGTATCCTTCTTGCAGTCATCCTTCTCGTTCTCGAAGAACTTCTTGAGGATCTCGGCAAAGGACTGGACCTTCTTCTCTGGGAGGTTCTGGCTGAACTCGTCGCTCTGGCGGAACTTCTTATCGACGTGGCGTGCCCGCATTTCCCATTTGGGCCATCGCATGGGCACTGGGGCTACGATGTTCCCTCACTACGGGGCGATTCGAGCCCTTAAAATAACATAGGTAATTATTTGGGCCCCTACATTACTTCTATTGCTATATGGACCCTGGGCTTGGTTGGTATTTGGGACGTACACACTAAGGCTTTGTGGCCCAAAGACCGCACTTTTAAGTACGAGGCGTTGCGTCTAATCCTTTTTCTGAAAAGAGGTCGGCTGGCGGCCAGAAATGGAAGAATGCACGACACCCTGAATCACAGCGCTGAAGTTCAGGAAACCACATCCCATACTACTCAAAGGCACATGGGATCGGGAACTCCCTGAAATGACAAAGTGGTCCAGCAACAGCATTAACCCTAAAACACATACTCCAAGACACTGATGAACTCACATAATGTAGAGGCCTTAATAATTAGAATAGGGCTTTGGGGGTTCCTTATGACAATCACAGTATAATATAAACCAAACCCTACTCTGATTATTAAGGCCCTTTTTCTTATGAGCACTGACAAGGCTCCCTGTGAAACTCTGTACGACCCTGTGCCAGCCCCTGTAAACCCCAAACAGTTCCAAGGTGTCGGATGTTGCATTCGGCTGCTGTCTTCGCCACGAGCGACACGCAACCGGGCCCCTAAACCCTAAACCCTTCAGGGTTTAGGGTATAGGGTTTAAGGCCTTAAATCCTAAAGTTAGCTCTAGACCCAATGTAGGGCCTTAACGGCCTGGTTGGTTCGAATGGGGCAGTCGGGGGGTTAACTACCCTACGACTATGACTAAAGCAGGGAAACGCAGGGAGTCGTACTACTAAGTACCGGCATTCAGGCTTCGAAGCCCAAATAATTACCAATACTATTCTGGGGGGATCCTTCTTATGATTATAGTAGAATAGACCCCCGAACCCTGTTGTAAATTATGAAGGCCCCAACATGAATCCCTGAGCCCGGGTGATCGTAGCCTGCTCGAGAAAGACGACTTCCGAAGCATGGAGACCCCAACGATGCTCCAAGGGCTGGATGGCATACCTTGGCTTAGGGTACCTATAGTCTCCATTGTAGTTCCTTTTGGGGATAACTTATGAATTCCTTGATATATAATTGGTTAAACCAAAAAAAAGGAACTACAATGGAGACTGTAGGTACAGCTTATAAGGGACTCAGTGACTACGAATCAGAGCTCCGCCCCTGTTTGGGACTATGCGGCTTAGTGGCCAAGCCACAAAGGCTGACACTCCCGGGCCCAAGGCCTTGATCCATAGAGGTTCACATGGGCTTAGGTTTTAGGGGTTTAGGGTTTAGGGTTTAGGGATGCTGAAAAATAGAGTTCCATCAAGGATGGTCAGTTTAGCGCTGAGGGGCAAGGGCTTACGATCTAGGCTTTGGCTATAAGGCAAGGTCTAGGGGTCAGATTCCTCCGAAGGCCTAAATACTATAGTTATTGATATCGTAGTGTTTTACCAAAACCCCAAAAACCCCTAAACCTAAACCCTAAACCCCAACTCCTAAACCCTAAACCCTAAATAAGGGTCAAAGACATTGCCCCACGAGGCTATAGTTCTCGTCGACAACACTAAACCGTGGAAATGGCTGCAGGGTTGTATAGATCGTCGATGATTATCCTTCCCTAAACCCTAGTCTGCCAAAGCCCTGACCAAGCCCTACAGAACCCCAAAAAAGTAGTAGAGCGAACGGAGCTTTATGGCGATATCTTATCTGCAGAACCCCAGGGACGGAGGGCCATAAACCCAAAAACAACCTGCAGACTTATGCCTCTCGAAGTTAGGGTTTGGTGTCTTAAGCGCCCGAACTTTCAGGTCAAAACCCCAAGAACCTAAGCCCGAAACTCTAAACCCAAACCCCAAACCCTAAATCCTAGTCAAAACCCCAAGAACCTAAGCCCGAAACTCTAAATCCGAGGCCCGCCAACCCCCAAAGAAGCCGAAGCCATAGAGCAGAAAGGCTTCAAAATACCAGGGTTTAGGGCTTTTTAGGGTTTAGGGTTTAGGGGTCTTAGGGTTTAGGGTTCAGGGGTTTTAGAGTTTAGGGTTTAGGGTTTAGGGGTCTTAGGGTTTAGGGTTGCGGGGTTTTAGGGTTTAGGAATTTTTGGGGTTCATAGGGTCTACATGTCAGGCCCCACGTGTAGTCGGGAGCTTCTTTGACAGAGCCGCGCGATGAAGCCGAGCTCTGCTGCATCAGCACAGAAGAGCCTAGGCTACAAGGGGAAGAAGAACTTTGGGGTTGATATAGGGGCCGTAATCATTAGAATAGGGTTTTGGGGCCCATTATACTATATAAGTATAATAAGGGCCTGAGTAATTAGAATAGGGTTCTGGGGCCCATTATACTATATGATTATAATAAGGGCCTTCATGATTAGAATAGGGTTTGGGGCCCGTTATACTTTCACTATAAGGGCGCTGAAAGCCTGTTTTTGAACGTCCCAGGACTGAAGGTTTACAGGGTTTGTGGCTGAAGCTTGTCTTCAGGGGCAGGTACTAGGGTTTAGGGTTTAGGGTTTAGGGGATGGAATGGTTTGAAAGGGCTTCCGCCAAGGTTTGTAGGACTTAAGGCCAATTAGTTAAGGCTCTAAGACTGCAGGGTTTGTGTTTAGGTGCATCATACCGGCTCAGTAGGGTTCACTTGTACGGACTAACTAGGGGTGCAGGGTTCACGGACATAGTATTCCTTGAGAAGCTGTGTTTCGGGGTATATGTAGGTGGAGATGATGATCCTCGTGGAGCTTCCATGAATAGCACACAGTTCATGGCGACCGAATTGGGGCTGCTGCGCACGGGCGAAGGCATCAATGTGTGTCTTGCTGAAAGGAATGGCTGTTCTCATGAGTACTATCAAGAAGCCAAAGAAAATCACGACCGATACCGATCCCAAAACATACAGCTTCATGCGCGAAGTAACCAACCGCCCTATTTTTGCGGGCTGGGCCCAAACCCCAAACCCTGAACCCCAAAAAACTATGAACGCCTGAACCCTAAACCTCTAAAGCCCAGGTCCCTAAACCCCGAAACCCGAGACCTTTACTAAACCTCTAAACCCCTGAACCCTGAAGTTGTGCATGGCATCGGGCTGTCGCCGTGGCTTCAGGATTAATTTTAGCTCTACTGATTCGAATTGGGTTCAGGTTTAGCGTAGAGGGGCCTTGGCTGTGAGACTGAGGTTCGGAGATAAATTGCACTAGAAGCATAAATAGTAAAAAGGGGCTGTACACAGATACTCTCACAATTTATTTCGATCCCTTCATTAAACTTAGACTGATTGAGCTTTGGGGTTTCGCGAAACATGCCAAAACCCAACCCTACAACGTAAATCCTAAACCCTAAACCCTACTGCACCCCAAAACCCTGCAACCCTAAACCCAGCCTTTGGCTTCTATGAATGTCGGAGGTTCGCACCGAACTTCTCGGGCTCAAAACTTCGAAACGCTTGGAAGGGCAAAGACCGCAACCTGATCTAACTAACGTAGGGGCCTCTCAATAATTAGAATAGGGTTGGGGGGGTATACTATATAATAAGAATCATCATCCTAATAGTAAAAATAATGATAATAATAAGGACCCCCCACAAAAAAAATGGGTAATTATTTTTGGCCCCTCTATTTTATCGTATGCCCCGTGACATGATCACCCGGAACTTCCTCAGTCTCCACGCACCTCCCCCTCCCCCTAACCCCCCTGTTGTGGGAAGCGAGCTGCTTCTTTTCTGTTTCATCGTCTAGCGCCTAGGCATATTTAGCATAGTCATCCTAGGGCACAAAACGGTGGTGTTCCTAGGCAGGGTTTAGGGTCTAGGGTTCAGGGTTTAGGGCTTTAGGGTTTTGGGTTTAGGGGTTTAGGGTCTATGAGGGTCACGAACCGTTTCCGACGAGGCACATGCCGGTGATGAAAACCAACAGGCAGCTCCCGTAGCCAACTCCCACCTGCACTGCGTTCCGTGGTTAAGGGCCTTGGGCTCAGAGTTGTAGTGGTGGTGGAAGTATCTGTGGTGCTGCGCAACAAGTCGAAGGAACCGTCAGGGTACATACAATGCCATGCAAAGTGCTAAATGGGGTCCCATGCCTTCTGAAAAGCCTCATCAATGGAGATGCCATCATCATGGGCCATGGCCAGCCCAACTCGCTGGCGACGGCGAAAATTGAGGGACGTCTGAGCGAAAACGTAACTCAAGCCTGATTTACAGAGTCCTGTTCGGAGATTGAAACTGGATGAGGCTGTGGCCTGTACCATGTTTTCATGGTGGATTCAGTTAAGTGGAGCAAGACTGCCTGCTGGGTTTGGCGCAGGGTTTTCGTGGGCTGGACGGTGGGTCGCTGGCTCTTCAAGCATGTTTCTTGAAATGCCCCAAAATATGTCAGCTTCGTGGGTCCGTGACTTCGGTTTAGGTTTTAGGGGTTTAAGGTTTAGGGGTTTGGGGTTTAGGGTTTAGGGGTTTAGGGTTTAGGTGTTTAGGGGTTAGAGTGTTGATTTGTTTTTAGGGTTTGGGGAGCGTAACATGTCCGCTGACGGGACCAACTACGGCAGGCGACATCAAGATTGCGTGCATCTGCTCCCCGAGCTCCGTACTCAATGTCTATGTCCTGAAACCCGAAACGCCTAAACCACAAGACTACAACCGGCCCAGAAGCCAAGGACAAGCCGAACTTCCCACGAAAGCCGGAAATTGAAGGGCACCATCGAATTCTCTGACATACCGATGGGACGCGCAAAAAATCGTGAACACGCCAAACACGCAGGTGCCGCTGAGTTGAGCAATTAGGGGGATGCAACTTTTGGGATGGAGTTATTCGGAGTTCGGTGATGGCCGGTTTACGAGGCAAAACACTGCGTTGTTGCGGAAGAAATCTCCGACAGTCCCTTTATTATATAGAAGAACTCTTATGTGGGCATTTACAAGTATGATGGAGGGTAGTTGGCGGGTGGGGTAGTGGCTAGATTCAGATTTTCATGGCTTTGCAGTAGAGGGGCCTTAGGTTGGAGATTAGTAGTGGGGCCTTAATTAGAATAGGGTTTCGGCGCCCAGTATACTATACTTCGAATAAGGAACCCCCCAACATAGTTTTGGTAATTATTGAGGCCCCTACATTAAGCTCGTTCACCTTCGCAACCCCGCCCTGGGACTGAACAGACACGTTTGACCACACTCAGCAAGGAAACGTGGCCAGAGCCCCACATCGGGGTTTCCGAAAATAGGGACCCTAATATAGTACCCTATATATATATATATATAGTAGGATCCTTCTTTTAAGTCTTTTTAAATTTTTTCTTATCTTCGGAAACCCCCACGTCTACCATCCAACGCAGGAGTTGTCAACCCTGCAAAGGTTTAAGTTGAAGCCTCCACGGCCCATGCCTAAACGATTTAGGGTTTAGGGTTTAGGGTGTAGGGGCCTTCATAATTAGAAGAGGGTTTTGGGGGCTCCTTGTGCTAATTGTAGTATGATATACCCAAAACATAATTAGAAGAGGGTTTTGGGGGCTCCTTATTCTAATTGTAGTATAAAATACCCGAAACTCTATTCTAATGATTAAGGCCCCGATGTTAAGAGCTACCAGCCGCCACCTCGAACCCTGAATTCCAAATCCAGCCCCTAAGCCCTAAACCCTGAACCCTACACCCTGAACCCTAAACCCAGAACCCTAAACCCTAAACCCTGAACCCTGAACCCTGAAGCCCGAAACGCTGAAGCTGCCAAGCCCAAACCGAAACCCAAAAGCTCTGCTTGCTCCATTCGCTGGGCCCGCTCTTTGTGTCTCATGGTGTTCCAGCTCGTGGACCCTTGCCTCCACCGATTGGGGGTTTCTGAAAATAGGGGACCCTAATCTAGTACCCTAAATAGTAGGATCCCTATTCTCAGGACCCCCAAATAAGGTACCAATAAGGTACCCCTATTTTCGGAAGCTCCCGATTGGGACTTCCGGGCAGAAGCTTCATGGCAAGGTGCTGCACCCATATAGGCCCCATAGTAGTTCCTTTTTGGGGGTTCGTATTTAGAATCCTATAATGTAATCCCAAGAAGGACCTACTATGGGGCCTATGGGCAAGAGTTCGAGAACAGTTGTGAAGGGACTGATAAAGGTTCCATGAAGGTTCTATAAAGGTCTATGAAAGTTCTATCAGGGTTCTATCGGGGTCTGTGAGGGCTCTATAATGAGGATCTATGAGGGTCTATGCCCGAAGGGTTAGGTTCGATTGGTGGCGGTCTGCGGGCCTTGTGGTTTAGTCACAACTCCTGGACCCGTGCCTCAAACGAAGCAGATTCCCACGGGGAAAAGTTGCTGTAGAGGGGGGATCCGTGCCTTGTTTCAAGTTGTGACATTGAAGTCCAGCTGTCATATAGGCTTTAGACTTTAGAGTTTAGGGGTTTAGGGGCTTTGGCCTAAACCCTGAGTGTAGTAGTACAGAGAACAGTTTGGCCCTCCTGCCTCCCAAATCGTACTACACCCGCATCCCACTGTCCGTAGAAATCATAAGAGGAGCGTAAGGCCCCAACAAAGCACATAAGCAAACTTTAGGAGAGGGACATCCCATATACACCCCCTTATAATGAAGCCCAAGAAGGTAGGGATATCCCTATAACATGTTTATGCCTGTGCCTTTTTTGGGTCCCTAAGAACGAGGTACTCGTTCTTAAGAGAAGCAAAAGGTGCATGTAGCTCATGTGCAGCTACGGCTTTTCCTGGACGCAGGCAAATACATGCCAGCTATTTAATAAGACTGACACGGTTTAGGGTCAAACCCTATAAACGATACGGCAGCACCATTGACGTAGCTAATGGCAACCAGGAACCTAAGTACCGAGGAGGGGAGACGCAACAGCGTAACTCGGTCCGGAGGCTCAGCACTGAGGTTGGGAGCTTGATATCGCGAAAATGGTTGAACACATCTCCTCCGAAACCAAGAAGCCGAACCATAGGACGTGCGTTAATTATTCTGCCCAACCTCCGTAAGAAGATACATCAAAATATGGAATGAACACTAGCCCCAAACACACTCACCTGAATCCCTGACATAAAGCTTCATGTAAACCCGAGGCCCCTTATGAAATCCTATACAGACCTTACTTACAAAGACCGTGCCAACAACCTGTCAACCCCAATTTCCCTAGACTTCTTTCCACTCCTTGCAGCGCGTTTCGGACCCACCGTCAAAACCTGAACCCTAAACCCGGTAAGCCCTGAGCCCATCAGCAGTCGCCCTTATATATATATATATATATTTATTTATTTATTTATATTTATATATAGGCGACCATACTCATACAGAACCCTTGTAGCACGTTTATAGAAACACTATAGAAACCCGTATAAACCCCTTTAAGGACCTAAAAGCCCTTCACGTCTTCGATCTTGAGCCTGAAGAGCTCGGCAATCCTCCACGACTTTGCGTGAAGAGTCCTCCAGTTCCTGGCACGGTTTAGGGTTATGGTTTAGGGGTTTAGGTTGGGTACTGCCTCAATACAGTAACAGTCTATAATAGGGCTACTATTAAGGGCCTTCTATATCTCTATTATGAATATTATCCAACTGTTACTGAGCGGGGGCAGTATCCAGGGTTTAGGGTTTAGCGCTTAGGGTTTAGGGTTTAGGGATGGGGTTTAGGGCTTAGGGCTTAGGGGTTTAGGGTTTAAGGGGTTCTACCTCAAAGGCATTGAACCCGAAGCCTCTCACGCACAAAACAGGATAATGGCACAACACACATCTTCCAGCCCGTCTGCTGATCAATATAATGGAACTGAAAAGGGCTCCTCTCAGTGGAAAATAACACTCATGCCTCAGCATGTCCGGCCCCGAACGAAATACCCTAAACCCTAAACCCTAAACCCAACTCCTTTAACCCCACACCCTGAAACGCTGAACCCCCGGTTCCTTACTTAAAGCCCTAAGACCCGAAGCCCAAAATTTCTTGCGAAGCCTAAAACCCATAATTTCTTACGAAGCTCTAAAGCCCCTCCTTACCAACCAAAAGACCAACATCTATGGAAATCATAGCAAGAAGCTCTGGAAAAGCGGGTTATTCCAGGGTCAAGGTATACCCTAAATGACTAAAGCCTAACCACGAAATCCCCACAAAGCCCCAAACCGTGTAACCCCCTACAACCCCCAAACAAAAACTAAACCCTAAACCCATAAACTTACCCGCAAACACTGAACCCTAAACCCTAAACCCTAAACCCATAAACCCGCAAACCCTGAACCCTCAGCACTGAGACCACGACCTGGAGATCGGACTCGGCAGCTTTGGCCGTGTCGCCTCGGAAAGGCGCTCGTGGTGTTGTGCTATGGTTATTGCCTTTATGTGTTGCGTTTCTGTTTGGAGGGGAGGGGGAGGGGTAGGGCTTAGGGTTTAGGGTTTAGGGTTTAGGGTTCAGGATTTAGGATTTATAGGGTTTAGGGTTCAGGGTTTAGGGTTTAGGGTTGAGGGTTGAGGGGGGGGGTAGTAGGTTTGATGGATCCACCAAACAGAAAGGAACCCCTACCTGCGAGTCGCCAGTAGGTGAGGAGTCTGTGGCTCACGTCGTCTATGGTACAGTCGTTACTATACTATAATACACTTTAACTTTAACATAATATCATGATATACAGTAATAGCCTATGACCTACTTGAAACATACTGTTAAAGTAGTATATAACATGATATACTATAAAGGCATGATCTACGGGGTTATGCATCGTCCTGACGAGATGCAATGCAGAAGTAACGGAAGCTGGGAACAACCAAGCAGAAGGTCTTCTGGGCACCATGGCCGAGCGGTGGCCGAGTCGTGTCAAATCCCCTTGGCTGTTTGAAAGGTTTGCTCTCGACGCCGTGCGCTCGGAATGCTCCCACGCAGCGTAGACCCTACGACCCCCAAAACTCTGCAACACCCAGAGCCCCTGAACAAGACCCTAAGTTAGCCCGTCATCGACAGAAATATAATTAAAGAATGAGTCTGGTGACGATGTATCAACTTGATCTCGAAACCCACGCCCCATCCGAGGACGTCGCGTTCAACCTGCAAGCGCTCCTGTGCTAGACCAGATGTTGCATTGACTGGTAATTAGGATTAAGTAAAATTGTCAATCGCAACCTCTAAACCTTGAATAACCCTACACGTTGCAGACTATACGCTTTGAACTCTACAAACCTGAAGCCCGCAAGAGCCAGCCCGGTCATGCATAGTGACACTGCTTAGCATTCTGCACACTGTGGGGAATAAACTGAAGGTCATGTACCTTAAGAACCCCAAACCCACTTTTTGTAGATTCTTATTCCCCTACAAAAAAGTAGGCTTTGGGTTCTTAAGGTAGGATTATGTCCATCGGCGCAATCCTGCAATGATGCCTCAGATCCAGGTCAGAACTGGAGCCCTCAGGTACTTAGAGGTTCAGGGGAGGTAGCAGGTAGATCTGTAAGCAAGGTAACTATAGTTGTAATTATATAATTCTGAGCCTTTTTCAGCTAGTTATAACGCGACTAAGTAAGTCCCCTAAACTGCTAAGTAAGAGTTACCGCGTAGTGACTGGTGCTTAGCCCTAAACCCGAAGGTGAAGCACAGAAAGCAAGAGGTCGAAAGAGCTATGCCAAACGAGAAGTCATGTCCCCAGAGGAGGGGCTTATGGAAATTTGCCAAAACGTTCTACAAAGCGGTCACGCGTTTTGATACGCTATAAACATCACAAACACGTTCCGGGAAGAGAGGCCCGACATGGCATGTAGCCTGAAGTACACTGCTGCTAACCACTTTAGCATGAAAACCCGGGGCTCAACGCCGCAAAACACCGGGGGTGCCCCGGTCATTGACGCCCTTCATTAGGATTCAGCATTCCCTAAAACAAAAATGCGGGGCATACTTTATTAGGGACCCATGGACGCAGTACGCTAGCCTCCACAATCATGCACCAACATGAAACCTAACAGTGGCTGGTACAACTAACTCCAGCTAAGTAGGGTTTCGAAGAAGGCTACTTTGTTTGCCCTGTTTCTCAGAGAGAGGGAACTCATTATCCTTCACCGAACTCCCGCCCCTACCCGAGCCCCTGGACCCCAAACCCTGCTCACCTGAAACTCTGGATTTGAGGACGCAGAGAAGAAGCGTTCTTTAATCCCCCGGGGCTGCAAAGCCATGGTGCCACAAAACAGTATCGGAATCAAGGGGTAAAGGCAGCCAGGATCCAGAGCAAAACCGCAGCAGCTGGGGAGAAAGTTGAGGTTCAGGGTTTAGGATCAGGAGCTTGGGACTAGGATTCGGTTTCGGATCTACCCCTTGGTACTGCAGGGTTTGCGTAGGATTTGGGCTTAGGACCTAAGCACGCCACATTCAGCCAAGCCCTGAATGACGCCTAAGTGGTGCAACTGGACTCCTCCACAACTCTCTCCCGATGCAGCACAGCCTGCAGGAAGTTTGTGGCATTGCCAGGCAAGTCAATGTGGCTGCAGGATGAAATTATATTCTTCACAGATTATGATGATTATGCTCTTTTCTCTTCTGTTCTGCGCCATTGTCTTCGGCTGTCTTCTCTTCTCTTCTCTTCCGTTCCATTCTATTCCGCTACGTCTGTTATACATTGTGCTGAAGACTACTGTAGTTGTACGTATCGCATTGTATCATATAGGATATACTATTATAACTATTGACTGATGCAAAGATGAAAAAACCTGAACCGCAAGATGCTCCACTCATGTAGCAGGCTCAGGCTCGAGATGCAGCGCTCATCAAAGGCCCAGCAGAACGCTACATAGAGCAGAGTCCCGACCTCCTACCTTAAACCCTAGGCCCTAAACACTCTGTGTATCGTTAGAATAGGGTTGTGGTTTTTGCCCATATTTACCAAACAAACCTTCATGATTACACGATGAAACAAGATTCTGAGTCTGAGGGCTTTGTATACTATAGTTATGTAAGTTATATACGGGGGATGTAAGGGGATGTTGGCGATCAAGTTTTGCTCCGCCTGCGTTGAATCATGTCGAACTGTCTGCCTGATGTACCGTAGCGCCGCAGCGGCTTGGCACACTACAACGAAACACAAGCAAGTATAAGCGTGGTTTCACTGTTGCGTGACACGGTGCTTTCTCGTCCGGCGGTGGTTCAAAACTACGAGATGGTACTGGGCAGATACCTTATACTAAAGAGAACCCTGAACCCTAAACCCTAAACCGAACTTTATGTCTAGAACTTACAAGAGCGCGGCGTCTCTGATTTCTATGGACGCTACCTCTAGACTGTCTGCAGGAACTCCCGAATGCACTGGTTGCCTTCAACCTGCCCTTGACCCTTCAAGACTTGAGATCAGTTACAACTTCGAACCACAAGACACAAAGGCCTTGCGAACCAAAGACCTACACATCAAAGCAAGGTCCATTTCCAAAGCCGTTGACCATGTCACCCGTGCGCGTTGAGCCCTGCACCCGAAAACCCAAACCTCAACCGTTAACCCCCCCTCCTCAGCCTGAAAGTTTATCTGGGACCACCAGCTGTCGTTCGAGTTGGAGTGCGGCAGAAGCACTACTGACGAGGAGGATAAAGGACTAGTGGAGGGAGTGGGGATGATTGACAATGATAGCGGCGATGGTAACTGCGGCTGTAATTTGGAAGTCGTAGGGTGTCGCTTCTGTGCCTTCAAGAGGAGCTGCAGCCGATCATGAAGACGAGCCTCCGCGCCTGAGGTTGCCAGCAACGCTCCCGCTGCTACTACTACCACCACTATCACTGCCTACCACTGACGACGACGACGACGACGACGACGACGACGACTACTACTACTACTACTCATGCCTATGTGGACCTTTTTTGGCCCTGAACCCCTGAACCCTAGACCCCAAACCTCTCAAGCCCAAAAGTAGACGACAATCCTTGAACCCTAAACCCCCAAACTACACACTAAAGCCTAAACCCCTTACCAGAAACCCTTAGCCCCAAAACTACACACGAGGAACCATAAGGAATCAGCGGAATCATGGTGGTAATTAGTTGGGTAATTCTCTGAATTAGGGTCCCTTTCTGGGTCTTGTCTCAAGCGCAACCGGTAACGTATGAAAGTATTATATGGGACACCAGACGGTACAATCCTGACGGTGCCCATCCATCGCGACGGTATGTCGCGCGGGCACTTGGCCTACAGTAGCACAGTTCAGAGCCATCTCATGTGGGTGGTTGTCAAAATTATGGTCCCTTTTTGGGTCCTGATTATAATACGGCACCTATTATTTAGGGTACCCCAAAAGGGACCCTAATTTTGACAACCACCCAGGTAAAATACTGACGGATTCAGCACTCAGAAGGTCGCGCTTGCTGCGCCTGTGCATGCCCTGTAGCCTCTCACAGTTGTACAGGATGGAATCGAACCTTTGTGTAAGGTCTATGCTAACACGGTCGTCCTCGACCAATTTGTCGACCCCGTACATGTCACTCTAACTTTGAAACCCTAAACCCTGAAGCCCTGTGAACCCTAAACTCTAAGGGCTCTACCATCTAAGCATGGGGTCGTAGCCGGCTACGTTGTGGGGCCTCAGAGCTAAAGGTAAATCCCAAAGCCCCAAGCCCGGTTTAGGGTTTAGGGCCGAAGCTTTACCTATAGTCTCCACTGTAGTTCCTTTTTGGGGTTACAATGGAGACCATAGGTACCTCCTAAACTCGACCCTCAACCCTAAGCTGTCGCGCATGCGCTTGGGGCGTCGCCGGCTGATCCGAGTGACCCCAGCTCCTTCGGGTCATGACTTTAGGGCTTCTGGGGGTTCTGGGTTTTGGGTTTTCTTAGAACAGGCTTGGGGTTTAGGGTTTAGGGGTTAAGGGCTCAGGGTTTAGGGCTTGGGGTTTAGGGCTCAGGGTTTAGGGTTTAGGGCTTAGGGCTTAGGGCTTAGGGTTTAGATTTCAGGGTTTAGGGTTTGGGGTTTAGGATTCCTAACTTTGCGGCTTCAGGAGGCTTGGATTTTGGGGTTAACAGCTTTGCGGTTTAGGAATTGTAGGGCTTGGGGTTCATAGGTCCACTACTATCCCTCGTGCACGGAATGCCTTTATTGTAGCTTACAGTACAGGATCAGGGCACTTAGTCAGTATGGATATAAGTACCCTAATTAGGGTTATAAGTATATAAATATAACTATAGTTACCTAGGGCTCAGAACAAGGGCATTAGCG
>CAJNDV010032421.1:0-21113 GCA_905221635.1 Symbiodinium sp. CCMP2456 | reverse complement strand
GTAGTGGTAGTGGTAGTGGTAGTACTCGTCGTCGTAGCGTAGTGGTAGTGGTTGTCGTCGGAGCAAGAGTAAGAGTAGGCGTAGGCGTAGGAGTAGCCGTTGGCGTAGGAGTGGAAAGAATACGAGGAATAGTAGGAGGAGGAACATCAAAAACAGGAGTTCATGGTTTAGAATCTCAGCTCCGAACAAAGGCCAGGTCGTCCGACAAGCTCAGGTAGTGTGATCCCGGCTGATGATGCCGGCCTGTCGCTTGCTTCGGGGTCGCTCATCGTGCACAATGCCCCGTGACTAAGGAACCAAGGATCATACCTTCACTAACAGAGAGGGACATTCTAGAATTCAACAGCGATTCCGTACTGATGGGACTCAACACTTCTTAAAGGACTCTGGGATAGATTATACGATAATTTATTTGGGGGCTGCAGCCAGGACATTATTGCTCATTCTTCAAACCCCCCAGGACTTCAGTAATACAAGGGCCTTTATAATTAGACTAGGATTTTGGGCATGCATACTATACTTATAATAAAAAACCACAAAAATAGCACTGGTAATTATTTAGGCCCCTATCTTAGCCCTTTTTCTTTTTCTCTTCGGATGCTTGAAGCACGCGGCAGCCCTGGCTGAACTGACCACCGTGGTTTGCATCCTTGGATCAAAGCAGACTGGCACAAGACACGTATCGCGAAGGGTTTACTTCCAATCCGAATCAGGTCTACAAACTTCTGAGATATGGGGGCTTTAACAGTTAGAACACAGTTCTGGGGAATATTATATAACACTACAACATAGCACAACTATGATGCTGATTTGGCAGGCTTCCATACTAATCCGCTCGCTAAGTTGGAGGCACCAAGTCCAGGCTTGCAGGCGGAATCGATTCAACATAACATGACATCTGCAGCCCTCCCCGATGGATGAGGTACAGGTGATGACAGAGATGACCCACACTGAGAGTAAGGAAGCATGACCATAAGTTGGGGATGGTGTAGGTCCTGATCCAGCACTATTTAGACGAATGTGAAGAAGGCGGCAGCCTACAGCAGATTCATCAGACTAATCAGGAAGCTGTACTGTGCCTTTATACATCTCCACGGGCTAGATCATACTTTGTACATGCACGGCTTCTGTTTCTCAAAGCGACCCCGTATATCCACAGAAAGAAAACCCAGTGAGCCTCGAAGTAAACCCATACAACAACGAACCGAAATTCCAGCACCGCCCTGAACCCGGGACTGAATCCAGCCAAGACAGCGGTTAATATAGGGGCCTAAATAATTACCTATACTGTTCTGAAAGCTCCTGATTGTAGTTATACTCTAATATGCCCCAAACCCCTGTTCTACTTATAAACGCCCCTGCATTACACAACTAACCATAGCCAAGTGACCCCCCAAGTTACGATGGCGCCGTCGCTGCGCACAGCCGCAAAAGCTGCATGCGAAGGGCAAATCTGCCTCAGGCGTGTCACTGCCACAGGAAGTACCGAAGCTGCAAGCAGAAAAGCGGGCTGTTGGGTTCCGGAGCCATAAGCCTACCCACAGGCCCCATAGTAGTTCCTTTTGGGGCTTCCCTAATAGGATCCTATATAAAAGCCACAAAAACGAACTACTATGGGGCCTATGGGTATAGGGTTTAACTTTAACCCAACACGTCTACATCCTGGAACCTGAAGGTTTATTTCGGTTAGGGTTTTAGGGTCTGGTGTTTTGGGACGGTTTAAGGTTTAGGGTTTAGGGTTTAGGGTTTAAGGTTTAGGGTTTAGGATCTGGTGTTTTGAGTGTGCCATTGAACACCCTACAAGGTGATTGAATATCCACAGGCCTCAGGTTAAAACCCTAAACCATAAACCCCAATATATGCCCTGAACCCAACTATGAACCTTAAACCCTCTTTCTCAACCCTAGACCCTAAACCCAATATAAACCCTAAACCCCATGTAAACCCTAAGCCGTAAGCCATACGTAAACCCTAAAACCGAACCCCTATATGAACCCCCGGCCCTATATAGGCCCTGAGCCCGAGCTAAACCTGAAAACCCTAAACCCCAACCCCAAACCCTTCAAGTCGTACTTCGCTGCTGAAGTTGGAGACTCTCAGGGGGCCACGGGCCAGAGGCCTTCGGATTCTAGACTTGGGGTTTAGGGTTTAGGGTTCGGGATGGTTTCGGCTCAGGGGGTTTAGGGGTTTAGGGTGAGAGGGTTTAGGGTTAGGGGCTTTAGGGTTAGCGGCTTTAGGGTTAGGGGCTTCAAGGTTTAGGGGGTTTAGGGGTAGGGTTGGGGGGTTTAGGGTTTGTGGTTTGTGGTTCTGGGTATCCAGGATTTCGAGGCTACACCTCTTTGGCAGTGGGGTTAATGCTTTAGGGAAAGGAGACAATTCAATACGTGTAGGACATGTATCTCCGGCATGTCAAAATGAGTATGAAGACAGTAAGAACTATATTATAATCTAACGAGTCACATCTCTACATCAGCTATTGAGCCCAGCATCTGCACTGAGTAGAGCTCGGCGCGGACACTGCTGCTATCTCCTGAGAATGACAAAACGGTGGTACATGGTTGGACATAATTACTCTATATGGAAGCATCTCAGAAATGAAGACTTCCAAAACAGACGCGATGGATCCTCCAAGGGATGGAGAAAACAAATCCTAACACCTAAATTCCCATGTTGTCAAACGCTAGACCCTACAGCCTCAGCAGGGAAGTCTTGTTAGGTAGCCCTCGGGAAGCACACTATCAATTGTTGAGGTCACTGTGTTAAGCCCCTGGAACATGGTAGGAACCCAAAACGTCCCCCTTGGAGGGGACCCATAACCGCCATAACCCCACACGTATGGTCCTCATGGTTGCGTGTGTTCTTTTTTGGGGCGCAAGACCCCTTAGTAAGGACCCTTCTATCTTTTGCGGCATATCACCTCATCAGGGGTGCTGGATTTCAGAACCCAGGCCCTAAAAACCTCCGGAATAGTGTCACCCGCGTGTCAAGAAACCTGATAGGGCCCTGAAGCCCTAAGCCCTAAACCATCATTATCATTGTAAAGTCCAAGCCCTAAGCCCGAAACTCAGACCCTCATTGAGCCCTGGTCCCCGTCTATAGAACCTATCGCACAATCCCTACACCCCGTAAACCCTGGAACTTTTGGAATCTAACCCTAACCCGAACCCTAAACCCTAATTAACCTTAACGCCCTATAAACCCTAAACCCTAAATCCTGAACCCTAAACCCCAAACTCTATACCCTACACCCCAAACCTCGAACCCCCAAAAAGCCCTAAACCCTATCAAGCCGAAACCCCGGAGTCACCCTAAACCCTAAACCCTAAACCCTAAGCCTGCCTCCAGCACCCTCCGCGCCCCAGGTGACCACCGAGCCATCCGCCTTCAGCGCAGCGAAGGCCATCCTCGGAGTTTTCGGGATCCTTTGGTAAGGCCTAGGATTTGGAGTTGAGGGTTTAGGGTTTGGGGTTTGGGATTTGGGGTGTAGGATGGTTTAGGGTTTAATGTTTGGAGTTTAGGGTTTGGGGTTTAGGGTCTGGGGTTTGGGGTTTGGGGTTTAGGATGGTTTAGGGTTTAGGGTTTGGGGTATAGGGTTAGGGTATAGTGAACCCCATCCTTATGTGATTTTGGGGTGTTGACTTTAAGGGATCTTTTAGGGTTCTTTAAGGGATCTTTTAGGGCTCCTTTAAGGGATCCTTAGGGCTCCTTTAAGGGATCTTTTCGGGTTCTTTCAGGGATCCTTAGGGCTCCTGTAAGGGATCCTTAGGGCTCCTTTAAGGGATCTTTTAGGGTTCTTTCAGGGATCCTTAGGGCTCCTGTAAGGGATCCTTAGGGCTCCTCCTTATGTGATTCTGGGGTGTTGACTTGAGGGCTGTCGGCTTCAGGCGCAGCGGCCTCGAGGTCCGATGAAGACTGAGTTTATGGGTTTAAGGGTTTTGGGGTTTAGGGTTTTAGGGTTTAGGGTTATTTAGGATAAAGGATTCATCAGCTGCATCAAGCCTCAGAAGTGAAGGACAAATGCTGCACTACATTCTTTCAGACTAGACTTTGAAGTTCCATGTTGTGGGAGGGCACACTTGGCGTTTTAAAAGGGAAGATCATGCCAACATCCCGTCTCTCTCCTCCAGAAAACTGAACAACAGAGACATGAAACGGCCAAGACACTGATTGGCAAACACGTCCTGCAAGCGGGGAAGGGCTGACGGCTTGAGGGGTTTGATTTAGCCGATCTGACGCAGGAGCAGAGGGCGTGCAACAGGGGAATACTACCAAATTAATTGCACAGAGCACCGCACGATGATGGAAAGAAAATGGAAACTACTGGCTACCGTCACCCCACTTCCAATTCAGCAGACACTTTTTGCTGGATATGGTTCGGATCAGTCCTCTGGTGAGAGCTTCGACACATCCCACCGTTCCCGCAAGATCAGCAAACCCGCGGCACCCGTGCACACCTCGCTGGGCCATCGCTGGCTGCCTTTGGAATCTCTTCCATTATGTCCTTCTTCGACATGAGGTCCTGAGACACATCAAACTCTTCGTAAAGCCATTCAGCCTGACGCCCGAGTGACATGAAGATACTAGCCAGGGTCATGATTGCAGTCGCTGGCCGATGCGCGACAAGGGGTAGGCCGTATGTCGACAGGACCAATGCTACTGGCACTTCGATGGATGCTTCATGGTCCAGCAAGGCCTGATATTCCTTTGCTCGCACTTGCGTCCTGACGGTTTGCCGCAGGGCAGATCCCATTTTGCTGAATGCACCTTCCGAAGCTGTTGCAAAAAGCCCCCAAAAGAATGCCCCCATAATCAATGAGGCATATATGTAGAAACCAGCAGCTGCAAAGATCACAACCGTCTGGAGATCCAGATATATGTCCAACAACCAAAATGCCATTGTTTGGAAGACTGTCAACGGTGTCTGTGGCTCGAAGCGCGTGAAGAGGTGTCCATCTGTGACAGAGCATGTTCCAGCTCGATCCCGTCGCTTCTTAGCCACCCTTCGCACCTTCTTAGCAACAATTGAAAAAGGATCTGTGTTTCCAGGCCTCAGCCACCCTAAAACCATGTCACACAGTACAGTGCTTTGGGAAGTCGGTAGGTTCAAAATCACCCAGAGAACCGTCAGCAGAAACACAGATGCTCGATATGTGACCAGAATGTCGGCCAAAGACAGAGGCAAGGTGGCAGGTGCTTCTGGCCAAAACGCCATCACCAACAGACCCCAGGCGACTGTCATGGCGACATAAAGAACTCTCCCAACAAGTGACGAGCACATTTTTGATGAACATAGCACCCACAAGCTTCCCACGCTTGCAGCTCCGACTGCAAACACAAGCCAAAAAACGGACCACTCGGTACACAGCTGAACCGGAAAGGGGATCGGCAATTCTTGCCTTGAGATTTGATTCAACTCTGACATGGGATAGCAGCTGCGGTTCCAAAGGTACTCGTGCTGCTTCCTCCACACGTCGCCGCTCAGGAGAATGCACCACAACAGTTGCAAGAGCAAGTAGAGTGTTCTGAGCCAGGCCCAAATGTCTCTTGATCCGATGAGTCTCGCTGGGCGCTCTAGCAGCTCTAGCAGATCCCGGAGGTCTCTCCGAAGTTCTTCTCTTGTTGATCCTTCTGTTGTTGATCCGACGAGGACCTTGCGCCAGACGGGAGGCAGAATGCATGTAAGCAGGCACCATATCAACATATGCCACCAGGCCAAAACACGGCACATGATAGAGGGAAACACGAACAGGGCAACGACATCCAAACAGCGCCGTGCGAGCAATATCCGCTTGTACCTGCCAAGTAGCCTTGAAGCTGTCTGGATTTGCGCGGCGCGTTTGGACACATCCAGAACATGTTGACAGCGGGCGCCACATGACCCGGCCAATGTCTCATCCCCTGACTCAGCACTGTCTGATTCTGATTCTGAAGTGTTCGAGTCATTGCTGGAGACATGCCTCACCAGAGCTCCACTGCCGCGCCTTGAACCATTGGTCAATCGGCAACCTAGTAAAGCCGACAGGGCCAGTGCCACCAGGAGCGCTCCATGAAATTTGCTATCTGTTCCAACAGTCACGAGCTTGTCATGAAAACTTGTGGAGGACACCTGAACATCCAGCGTGTAGAGGTCTTCACTGTTTGTCCTTTGCACACATAAAGAACTCCTGAACTCAGGCATCTCGTCTATCCGATACTCCAAGTAGTCTCGATGGTTGGTGTCCGTCTGCTTGGACAATTTTTTCCACACATCACGCTGACAAGAACTTAAGGAATAAAACAGAGCGGTCCTCTCGAAGATATCGCTGTGATTTGCACTGTAGCCCAGCTCAGAAAGCATGTATTCCACCAAGGTGGCGTTCTTGCTATGCACAGCACTGAACAAAGCCGTCTCCCCCAGAGAGTTTTCGGTCTTTCTGTCCCATGTCCTGAAAACATCAACCACCTCTTTGCTCCCACTCGATGCGGCCAAGTGCATAAGAGTGTTGTGTCTGGCATCTCTCTGGTGGGGATCTGCCCTGAGCTGCAGCAGCTTTTTACAAGTCTCAGCGTGACCTCGCCTGGCGGCCCACATAAGTGGAGTCAAGCCCGTCACATCAGCGCTGTTCAACTCCGAATGCCGGGCAAGGAGGCTCACAATTTCAAGCAGACCAAGATCAGCAGCGAGACTCAGCGCAGTACGTCCCTGCAAATCTCTTGCATTCGGCACAGCATTCTCGTAAGAAAGCGTCTGGATGACATCCACATTTCGCACCATAACTGCCCAGTGCAGACTGGTCCAGCCGAGTTTGCCGATTCCGCAGGTGGCAGTCAGACTTCCGGATACTTGTCCTTCCAGAATTGCAACCAAGGACTGTGCACCTGGCTCGTCCGCCCACCTTGCCAGGAGCAAGGTGGAATTCTTGGCTGCGGTCCAATCAGAGCCCCACCATTTCTGTGAGCTTGCTGCATCGTCTAAACAGGTCCAATCCCCAGTTGCAGAGCTCACTTGCGCACGTGCCTTGAGCAACAGATCGACTGCTGTCGGCTGAGCGGCACGTGCAGCAGAACACAGCGGACTGCATCCGCTGTTGTCCAAGCTCCCCACATCCCCCCTTGCTCGGATCAAAGCCTGCAAAACTGCAACACCGCCTGCGACAGCAGCATGATGCAAAGCCGTCTGTCCATCAGGCTCTTTTGTGGCAATGCTGCTGGGGACTTCTTGAAGCAAAAGCTCAACAACTTCAGGATGTGCCACAGCCCACGACAGGGCCGTTGTCTGGTCCTGAGTCTTGGGCAGCAGATCTTTTACAAGATCTGCGTGCCCGAAGTTTGCAGCCACATCCAGAACAGTGCGACCCTGATGTTCTCGCTGATTGATGCACTGTAAGAAAGCATCATGGTTGCGCTCGAGCATGTCCATGCAGCTCGTACGGCCCGTCACTGCAACACGATGTGCGGCTGTGAATCCCCAGAGATCGGGCGTGGAAAGCCTGGCCTTGCAAACGTCCACAAGGTATCGAACGACAGCAGCATGACCAATATCAGCTGCTACGATCAAAGCAGAGGCCCCACGGGTGTTTTGCGCCTCCACATTGGCGCGGAACTTCCACAACAGCTTGACCGAGTCAAGATCACCTTGGTAAGCTGCTTTGTGGATTGCCATTTCACCCCAAGATGCCGTCTGTTCAGGGCTTACTTTGGCCTGCAACAATACCTTCAGTACCTCAGGATTTCGTTGTTCTGCTGCCAGGAACAGGGACGGCTTGCCACGCCATGGCTGTCGTGCCAGCCAGCGGAAATCTGCAGGTCTTCGGGCAAGATCTTCAATCAGAGCCAAAGCATCCTCATTCACATTAAAGAAGACAGCTGCTGTCAGTGCCGTGAACTCAAAGTCTGCTCTGCTGGGTGCCACCTGCAGCGAGGCATGCTTCTCGAGCAGGCTGTCCAGAGGTCCAGAATGCCACCCAAGCCCAGACTCGCAGCCCAAATTACTAGCGGAACCCCTTGGTATGACGGCTCTGAACCATGGCACTGGTACCGAAGGCAGCCGTGCTCCAGCAAGAATCGCACAGCATCGTGGTCATTCCGGGAGACCGCCGCAGCAAGTGCAGCTTGCCAGTCACCAAACTGCCAGTCCGCATGCAGGCCCTGGGCATGCCAAAGATTCTCTAGAAGTCTTTGTTTGCCGTCGGCTGCTGCGGCTGCTAGCAAAGACACATTGGCAGACATGTTCTTGAAGAGTCGTTTCCTCGGGTTCAAGCTGGGATTCTGCAAGTGATCGTCCCAGAACTTCCAGAAGCCATATAGACAGCAGCACACCTGTCCAAGATCTGAGGTATTGAGAACCGATGGATCCGGACATTTTTTGCCATGGTCTGTCCATTTGCACCATTTTATGGTACAAACCTGGGAAGTTCAGAAAACAACCCTAACAAGCCCTGTGTAGGAACCCTAAGACAAGAAACCCCTACCACCCTTAGTAGAAACCATATATAGCCCCCCACTAAACCCTAAAACCTAAACCCTAAACCCTAAACCCTAAATATTTGGAGTCTCCCACATTGATCGGTAGCGGGAAGTCTCGCAGCTCGGTCGCGTTCAGATGCTTTGACAGGTACGCGGCGACCCCACGACTCCTCACTTCGACCGCCTCCTGTGCTTTGTTTGTTGAGTTTGGGCTTAGGGGTTTAGGGGTTTAGGGGTTTAGGGGTTTAGGGGTTTAGGGGTTTAGGGGTTTAGGGTTTAGGGTTTAGGGTTTATGGTTTTTTAGGGTTTTAGGGTTTCGGGTTTAGGGTTTTGTTTATTGAGTTTGGGGTTTACCCAAAGGCCCCCAGAATAGTTCCTTTTTGAGATTCCCTAATAAGATCCTAAATCTAAGCCGCAAAAAGGAACTACTATGGGCCCTATGGGTAGGGCGGGTTTAGAAGCGTTAAGGGTTTTATCGTCTAGGGCAGGGTTTGGGGTTTTAGGCTGTCGGGTTTGGAGTTTAAAGGGTTTGGGGTTGTCATAGAGAAGCCAGTGAAGGCGGTAGTAGGATCGACTTTCATAGGAGCCCTGATGTAGAAGCGAAAATAGTAAGATCCTCATGAAAAGGAGCCCCATACAGAGGCCTCAAAATTGCAGGCTCCTTATTGAAAGGATCCTGACATTCAAGCCAACACAATAGGACCCGTTTTCACAGGACCTCCGTTAGAAGCCAGAATATGTACTAGGATCCTTACCTTAATTAAGAACCCCAGTATCAAACTGTAAACCATTAGTAGGATCCATGCTGTAAGGATCTCAGCATAAAAGCCCAAATCAACACGTCCTGGTTAAAATCTTACACGGGCCCTGATATAGTACTGTAGGATCCTGATTCTCAGGACCCTCGTTTAGAATCCAGAATAACAGGACCCTGGTTGTAAAGGACCCTGGCCAGAACGCTAGGGAGCCTCATGACAAGGACTCCCAAACCCGAACCCTAAACCCTGAATCGACTCCCAAACCCTGAACTATAAACCCTGAACCCTAAACCCTAAAACCCTAAACCCTAAACCCTACACCCTAAACCCTAAACCCTAAACCCTAAAACCCTAAACCCTATAAGCCCCAAAGACAAGGACTCCCAAACATGGCGGCCCGAAGTTTCGGCGACCCGCGCCTTGAACGCCGCCAATCTGGCAGCGTCTGTGACACACAATGCCTCATAAGCGCTGCAGAGAGCAAGGAACCCGTAATATAGAGCCCTGCAAATAATAAGATCTAACCCTAAACCCTAAACCCTAAATCATAAGATCGAATCCTAATAAACCCTATAAACCCTACAACCGAAATAATAAGATCTATATAACCCTTAACCCTAAACTCCAAAGCCCTATTTGTTGAAACTCTCACCTCCACCGAGGGCACATCATCTCGGGAAGCTGCTTGGAGGCAGAGCGCCGGCACCACGGCTTCAGCCGGCGAGGACACTGACATCACGAACCCAAAGTGCACCCACAAAGGGGAGACGGCACTCTAAACTCCTCTAAGGGGGACCCCCCCTTTTGGGGGGGGGAACCTTAAGCCCGCATTAGGGGAAAAAAGGGACTGTCAGCTGCGTTCTTAAAGGAGCGTCCGGTACGGGATTTTGGCTTCTCCCTGAAGGGACTTTCCGGCCCTTTGAGCCCGGCATGTTCTGCCGCAATGGCAAACATATCAATAACAGCAACTGAAATGTGCAGAGTGTTCCAAACTTGTGATTGGCGCCCACTGCTGTCCTCGACCTGAAACAGCTCGTCCTGAACCGCACGACTGTCCTGGTCTCGTGTCGCGGCTTTTCAGCGGGAGGTGGGACGGTTTAGGGTTCAGGGTTTGGGGGCTGAGAGTTGGGCTCCAGGATCCATCGCTAACCTCCGGAGCCCTCTACCCTTGCTTGATCCGAACATGCTGTGCTCCGTAGACAGTGAGCTATAGCTTAACCTGCATTCATGTTGGCTCGATCTTCTATAACACACATCCCACAAACCAGAAAGCTACGAAGCAAAAACCCGAAACGAACCTGAACTATGAACCCTCCGCTGCAAAACATACTGAGCTAAAGCCCGGAACTTATCCTGAACTCGAACTCAAAACACAAAAAATCCAAATGGCCACCCTAAACTCACCCTAAACCATGAAGACTGAATATCCACGGCCCAGCCTCTTACATGCGAGCCTTCATAGTGTGTAAGCAAGGCTTTGTACACTAGGAACCCTAAGGAGCAGGATTGGTGGTTCTGAAAAGTTTTGAAAACATGTGAAAGCCATAAACTACCCAAAGGCTGCAAGACCGCTTGACTAAAGATTGTAATGAAAACGAACTCCGGGCCCAGCCCGAAAGAGTCGCTTCAATTCAGCATCGTATACTATTTTGAGCTTATACCTGTATGAAGGACCGTACTATTCTCGGTTTATACTTTGATTAAGGAACCTCCCTATGTGAGGTTTCTTCGAGAAGTAAGGATCCTGCAATAGCTGCGGTTTCTCTTCAAAGGATCCTATACCATTTGGGGAAAATACTTTGATTGAGGAGGCTATACTATTTGGGAGGTTCGTACTGAAGTCCCTTGACTTGCGAACTTCCAAGTCATTGCCACGTGCCATTGAAGGGGGTCTTATACAGCTAGGCTGCCGAAGCAAGACAGAGCTTCATTCGTGCAATAAAGGGGTTTCGTTGATTACTCTAAAATCTCAAATATCCTACAAAACATGAGATCAAGCCCTCTGCACTTTCAGGTGCACCGGTGCAACCCTTGATGTAGCAGCAAGTCTCAGTTGGTGAAGCCTGAAGAGCACCGCTCCACCCTCAACCCTCAACCCTCAAACTCCAAGAAAAGCGCAATCCGAAGAGCAACCCTTAGTCTTGAATTCGGCACAGGCCGGCTCAATCCGAAGACTTCAGATAAACCTAAACCCAAGCTCTAAATTGGTGCAAGCTGGAGATCGCCGCCACTCTCTGCGCACCCCCACGTCACCACGCGGCCATCTGCTCGGCGAGCGGCGATGGCCCGAGCTGAAGCAGTGAGAGTCTGGACCTGGGCTTGATGGTGGGTTACTATGCGGGGTACTAGTGTTGAGGGGTTTAGGGTTTAGGGTTTAGAGCCAAAACTACAAGGAGCCGCTCTAAGCAAACAGTGAAAAACAAGAATCTTCAGAATACAACAACTGCTCTTGAGTCGAGAACCTTCAAGGAAATCAGTGTCAGCGTGTCAGCGTTTCGGTGTCACAGTGATTGTCTGCGAACGGACGGAGGTTTTTGCGACAGCTAAGTACATGAACTGCATTTGCTGAAAGGACTTCCACTGGTATATAGCTCATGAGTTCCAGCAACGGTCGCAGTATCTGTAGCCAGCATGAACACTGGTGCTATGAAGATGGTGGTGGCGATGGCGATGATGATGATGATGATGACGACGATGATGTTGATGATGAGCACACTATTATCATTACAGTTTCCGTCGCTGTTCTAATGTCATTGTATTCTGCCATTGTGATTCCTGTTCGCGGTCGTCATAGAAATTAGTAGGATCGCGCCTAGTAACCGTCGTCGCTGTTGCTGTGCAAGACAAAGAAAGCTATACAGGTATTGTTGTGAAGAAGTGACATTGGTATAGGCGCACGGGTATGAGCAAGAACCGTTGAGGCGACTGTATTGCTGACGGTACAGGCGTTGCTTTTAGTAAGAGGAGAAGCAAGAGTAGGAGGAGCAACTGCAGAGAAAGCATTGAAACCCTAAATCCTAAACTGTAGAACACTGCTGCAGACAGATGAATTCGACTCAAGCCACTTGCACCAGAAGCTCCTGGACTGTCGCACTGTCACCACCATATGCTGCATTGCCCCAGGTCACTACGGTCCCATCTGCACGGAGGCCTGCAAAGGCACCAGCCGTGGCACAAACCTCACAAACGTCTTTGAGTTGGTCTTGTACTGAAGTGCAATCACCACCATATTCTGGCTCTCCCCACGTGACCACTGTTCCATCTTCTTTGGTTGCTGTGAAGGCGTGTGGTGTCGCATAGATCTTGCGAACTTGCAAGAGTCGCGCTTGAACAGCACTGCTGTCTCCACTGAATTTCGCCTCACCCCATGTGACCACGGTCCCATCATGTCGTCTTGCAGCAAAGGCTCCGGCGGAGGCGGTAATGTCCAAGACCTGCTCTAATCGGTGCTGGACATCAGCGCTGTTTCCTCCGTGCATCGCATCACCCCAAGTCACAACGGTCCCATCCTCTCGCAGGGCAGCGAAGGACCTTACCGCTGCTCGCACCTCACGAACTCCTGTTAAGCGGGCCTGAACCCTGGATAAGTCAGCGCCACGAAACGGATCTCCCCAAGCAACAACAGCACCATCCTCACGAATCGCTGCAAAGGCACCCCGAGATGCCCTGATTGCACGGATATTCTTCAGCTCCGGCTTGCTTGAAGCGCAGTCGCCGCCGATCTCAGGCAAGCCCCACGTGACCACGCTCCCATCACGCCGAAGCACCGCGAAAGCTCCATATGTGGTTGCAACCTCCTGCACGTCATACAGCTGCTCCCTTACCTCGGCTTGCTCCACAATTACAGGATATGAATGTAACTGCTAGTAGATGACATACAATATTGTATAATATTGTCTATTTTTTGGTGTATATAAGATGTGGCATCTTCAACTTTACTGTCACTTTATAGCTTTTGGGGGGGACTCTTCAGTAGGAAGACGTTTTTTTGTTGCCGGAAATGGTTTGGGGGGAGGCTTCCCCCTTGTTAGGGTTGAGTGATTCGAGTTGCTCTAGAGTAGTTTGCGCATCCTTGGCAGACATGATCCTACTATTATCTGTGCCCCGGTGTTCTTCGCTTCCGGAAGACACCATTTTTCTCCTGCTACCGGACTTTACAGGGGGCAGCAAGCACTTGGACAACAGGTTCTATGGAAGAGAGCGGTTTCCCTCTCAAGTTTAGGACTTAGAGCCAGTGCTCGCAGTGTCGGGGAAATTGTTCACTGCGCTCTAGTAAAGATTTACCGATTTTGTGGTCTCCTTAAGCAGATGGATATCGGACATGCGAGAAGAGCTGGTAGCGTGAAGCTGCATGCGGGCTCCTCCGCCAACACGCGTTTATGTCAACTGGTCTCCATAAACTAACAGACATCGATGAAGCCGAACGTACCCCTGAAAACGCTTCCATTCCTTCACCACCTGCCAACAACAATGACCTCCAAAACTCACCATGCCCTCTACACTCCCCTAAACCCTAATATAAATCTGAACCCTAAATCCTAAACTCTAAACCCTAAATCAAATTATTCCATCCCTGAGCGCTGTAGATATACCCGAGCAGCAAAAAAAACACAGTAGCAAGCGACCACTTCACAGTCTCCGCCGTAGCCCGCATCGCCCCAGGCAGTTGCAGTGCCATTGAGCCGGAACGCAACAAACCTGGGTTTCGGGCGCTATACGAACATATACCATAATTTACTATAACATAGTATATTAAGATTGCCAAAGCTCATGTGCATGCTTGGCTTAGCTCTAAGGCTCCACAGCAATGCAAAATAGGAACCTGATTAAGAGACCTTGGATCTTTAGTAGGGCGTAAATTTTCAATTTCTCATATATGGATCCTCATACTCATAAAGTAGGGTTTTTTGATTTTTTAGATATGGATCCTAGTATTCATAAAGTAGGGTTTTTTGATTTTTTAGATATGGATCCTAGTATTCATAGAAGTTAGAGATCCACGGTTTCTTGATCAGGTTCCTACCTACCTGATGCGAAGAAGCTTAAACATATCTTGGTTGGGCCCCAAAGCCATGTAACAAATTATGTCAAAGATCAGTTTACAAAAGACTGTAATGGCAAGAAAAGGTCTTGTAGGGTTTAGCATTCAGGGGCTAAGGGTTCTCTAAGTGGTTTGGCAGTTGGGGATGCCGCATCTGTTCATTCTCGTTTCGACGGCTCGTAATACCAAACCGAAGTTACGGAGCCACTCACTGACGTTACTGTCCATGGGTAACTGGAACCAGGACTGGGATGTAGCACGACTGCAACCTCCAAGACCAGAGACATCGGGACCGTAGAATCCGTAGAATTTCTCCGGATCAGGCAACGTGCCAAAGCCCTAATCCTGAAGCTCAAGACCTCAATACTGTGATAGACCATGTATGCCACCAATTCATTGTCACCACAGGTATCACTGCTATGAAGTTCACTACCAAGTGGTACTGTTATTGGTGAGTGTTGCTACCCTCCCCTCAGTTCGGTTTTGTCGTCAGCCTTACTACGACGGCCTTCTTTTCCGTGCTGTTGCTAAAGAACTGTGGCCTCCTTGTGCGTCGCTGCTTCTTAGGGTTTAGGGTAGTTCTCTAAATTCGGGTCCCTTCTTAGGAACCCCAAAGAAGGCGGCACATGTGCAAAAAGGACCCGAAAAGGGACGTGGCTTCGAGAACTAGGCAGGAATCCCCAAGCCCGAAATCCTGAACTCCGAATTTGGGTTGAGGGTTTAGGGGTTTAGGGTTTAGGGTTGAGGGACACTGTTCATTGAGAACCCTGGGCCCGAGAAAACAAAAATCAACTAATGTAGAAGCCTTGATCATCAGACTAGGGGTTTTGAGGGCCCTTATATTATAACAATACTGAATCCCCAAAATACTATTGATAATTATTTGGGCTTCTATGTTATAGGAATAGATCATTACACCATAATCGGTTGCTTCATCCGCTGAGCTCGAGAAGCGCATCGGCCAGACTGCTGAACGCCAAGTTCCAGGCGCTGCCTGCAGCGAGAACGGACACAACCAACCAATAACCACAGACACGAAAATGGCGGGATACCGACAAACAAACAAACAAACACCCATATAGTGTAGGTATATATATATATGTATTATACACATGCATACATACATACATACATACATACATACATACATACATACATACATACATACATACACACATACATACATATGCTCTTAAGGTCAGGTTTATGTAGACCCGAAGCTGGGCCTGAAAAGCCGGAGTCTTAGAAGTTCGATCCTCAGGCCGAGTTGGAAGCGATCATCCGGAAGACTTGATACGGAGGGAATACGGCTTATTTAGGGTATATAGTTTAACTGTGTTTTTGAAGCCTCTTTTCCTCCTGCCAAGTACTGTTAGTTGGAAAGCCTGTTAGACTGAGGCGTTGGGCCTGGGAACAATCTGCAGGGATTCACCACCATCACCACCATACCCTTACTGACACTGCAAGTCCACTGTTCCCATGAACCCCTGAAAAGCACTGCCAGAATAGCTTAGCCGACATACAGTTCCAGCATGCCCCAATCATGTCGCACACTGCTATCGCACCACAACATGCATGGCACTATCATACAAGAGCCATCAGGGTTTGATTTAAGGTTTTCGAAGTTGAAGCCCGGTCGCTGTACTGTCTGAAGCTACCTGTGAGCTGGATGGCGCAGGGAACCTTCTGGCGGTGTTGTAATATAGGGAACTGTCTTACTATAACATAATATCTAAAAACCGAACCCTGAAGAATGGTAATTATTGGCAGCTCTTCCATAATAGCACAGAAGCAGTGATATTGGTAGCAATAGTTTCAGGGCAAGCTAGCTATCAGTTATCAGCGCAGGTAGTAGCTGCAGCATAGCAGTATACAGGCTGCCAAGGCTCCGGGTTTAGGAGATGCTATTGGGGGTTTTGAGATGATCTGCGGGTCTCTAGAATTGAGGGCCCTTTAAATGAAGAGCTGTCGGGAGAGCTTAGACCCGTCGACCTTCTATGATATATTGGGTTTGCTTCACTCAAGTTCAAATTCAAGTCCTCAACTTAAAGCCCTTAAGCTTATAGCCCAAGGGAAGGTTGCACATAAACCCACCGACCTAACGTAGACCCTTAAAGACCCACGCCCTAAAACCCGGAACGAAGAAACTCAAGAGACCGCATGATCGGTAAGAAAATCGAGCTGTCGCAAGGCCTCATCTCGAAGATTCTAATGAATCGGATGTTGCTTATTTCGCTCCGTGAAATCCCAAACCTAACCCCATCATGGGATACGGGGGTTTGTGAAACGACTGGGTCTCCACCCATCAAACTGGGAGCGCACCTGCGCGAAGAAAGCCGCTATAGCAAGATGCCACAAGGGTGGTCTGGGCCGTGGCGAAGACCTCCGACAGAGGGTCGTAGGGCTGCGACCCTAAATCCAACCCTTTAAGAATGAATTTCAAGAGTTCTTTAGAGGATTATGACAGGCTTTAGGTTCTTAGAGGGCTGTTATTCAATCCAGAACCGCTGATTGTCCAGGGTTTAGGGGTTTAGGGGGTTTCGGGATGCCAGGCTCGTGGTCTTTGAAGCGTGTTGAGAGGTGGCCCGAGCTTCATGCTCTGCTGCTTGGTTTAAGCAGCATACTGCATCCCCAAACCCGCAAAATAAGAGTTTATATGAGCTCATGTTGAAGACGTAAGAGTTCATGGTTTCTGTGTAAGTTACAGAATATAAGACCTCAAACCAGTAGGCTCGTGCATTCGCAGAGACGCCACAGATACAGCTCGTCGCCACATCTTAGTATTCTGCGGAGTTGGCGGCTACTGGACGACCCTATTGAGGCTTTCCCTGCAGGCCTGTGCACCTACGCCACCTGAAATTCCAAACAATCTCAAATAGCAAAAACCCTGAACCCTGACATCGCAGCCCCGAGCAAAACCTAAATAAACATGGACACCCTGAACCAGCCAATCTCCAACAAAGGCATCTTCGGACCTAAGACGCCAAATAAACTCGAAAAGCCCTGATCACTGAAGTTACACTAAACACCCGAACTCTGAGCCCCTTAGTGTAACAGGCCCTTCAGCCCTGAACCCTAAACCCTAAACCCTGATCCCTAAACCCGAAGCCCTAAACCCTAAACCCTAAACCCTAAACCCTAAACGCTAAGCCCTAAACCCTAAACCCTAAACCCTAACCCTTCAGCCCTGAAGTTGACGCCTGCGCGCCCTGGCTGATCCCCACCGTCGTTAGGAGGGCCGGTCCTGCACGGCACCCCCGCCCCTGGGAAAAGGGGACAAGTAAGAGCTCGAGTGTAGGGTCTATGAGGGTTAGTGTAGGGTCTATAAGGGTTTAGGCCAAATAACCTACCTTTGTCGGGTTCCTTATCATGTTCCCTTCATATACGGACGGTTATTTTGGGTTCAGGCAGGGCTTGTGGATGGGAGTCTTTAAAGGTGATATGGTGCACGGGATGTAGTAAGGAAATTAGGGTCGGCAGTGTTTCATCTGAGGCCACACTTGCTGACCTGCTGTGAAGCCACTTTTTTGTAGGTTGTTATTATAAACCCTAACATGGGACTTATAGGGACTCTACAAAAAAGTAGGTTCTGGTGGGTTAAGGTGCTGACCTACTGCGAACCCTTGCTCCTGGAAGGCACTTGCCCGGGCTGTCAACGATGTTGGCGATGGGGGTGCCCAGCTCCTCTTTTCTGGAATCTCTGCTGCCAAGGTGTGCAGTTTGAGCATAAGCGTTGCTGTTTGCGTGCTGCTGTGATTAAGGCATACAGTTTTATTCAGCTGGGTAAATATTAACTGATGACAGCAACCACAGGCACCAGCCACTGCAACAACAAGCACCACCGCAACCACAAAGACGACGAAGAAGACTCATCCAATTGCGACGACTACGCAAGCCCCTGGCCATAACAAGATTAGGATCACTTTTCCTCGTGTTGCTGCGAGCTGTGCTGCCCTTCTGGAAGGAGGGTGGTGCATGTCAGGTCTTTGCACATCTGCAAGCTCGGAGCTAACGGGGAACCAGAGGCTTGGGTTTCAAGCACACCCAAAGAAACCCGTCCCCTTGGTTCTAGGATTCACTCGTCTTCGGGAGCGTAGATGCATGCGTTTCAACCTCAAGTCACGGAGTCCATGTCCTCCTGTGCACTCCGTCTCAAATCGTTGACCGTACCTTGGTAATACCAAGCCACGGATGCTAATAAAAGTCCAATGCAGGATGGTTGTATGACGTTTCCCTTGGAGGGGTGGGGTCTAATAAGTGCAGTGCCCACCAACCACAGAAACTACGTACCCTTTTGCCTTCCCCGACTACGCTGAACCCAAACCTCTCCGAATGTTCGAAGTTCGGTGTTGCTTATACTCCTTACCACAGATGACCCCCATATCTTCAATCAATACGCAGTATTCATCACGTAAACGGCAAAGCACGTGAGCTGTAGTAGTTCCCATAGGGCTCCCTGAATCTCTCAAAGCGTCTACGGCTATTGCTCCTTTGTCCTTTCAAGGCAATTAATTGTTTAGTGAGACTCAAAGAACACATTGTACAACCTAATCGTTTGATATTCCGAGGCACTGAAGAACCAGGCAACTCCGGACAAACTTTCAGAAATGAACACATACACCTAAAACCGTGACCCCGACATACAGCACGCTAGAAGATGAGATCAGGTGACCCGCGTGACACAAACAAAACATCCGAACACCTACAACTGCCAAACCGAAACCCTAAACCGTTACATAGCAACCTTTTGTAGAACCTTCATTCTCAAAGTAATTCCTACAGAACCCAGATTAAGACAAAAAACACTTAGGTTTTTATCAAAACAGTCATAACAACCTTTAATAGAACCTTCATATACTAGCCTTGGTAAACCCCTTAAAGGAGCCCTTCAGGCCCGTGTAAATGAAAGTCACATGGGTGGTTGTCAAAATTATGGTCCCTTTTTGGGTCCTTATTTTAATACGGCACCTATTATTTAGGGTACCCCAAAAGGGACCATAATTTTGACAACTACCCATATAGGGCCTTAATGATTAGAAGAGGGTTTGGGGGGGCCCATTATTTTATACTACGTATGATCATAATCAGGAAACCATAGTATTGGTTATGACTTAGGGCCCTATATTATGCCAGGACGCCATTGCTAGCGACTTGGACCGTAGCCGTTCGGCCGCTGAGCAGCGTCACATCCACAGAGAGTGACATGGAGCTCGAACCCTAAACCCTACCTGGACCCTAATAAGACCTACCTTTTTGGGTGATCCTTATTGTGACTTCTTTATATAAGTCCTTAAGAAGGTAGGGTGTTTGAAATGGGGTTAAGGTAAACCCTGAGCCCTTCAGAGCTTGAGGGCATTGGGGGTTTGGGGATCAGAGTTTACATGGGTTTGGGGCATAGGAGTTTCGGAGTTTAGGGCTTATAGGGGTTTACGTGATTTGTTTGTTTTTCGGGTTTTGGGGGTTTAGGAGTTTCTGGCTCGGGGGTTAGGCTTTAAAGTTTAGGGCTTCGGACCCTGAAAGGCGAAATATCCACATGTGGAGATCTACCGAAGGTGCTGCAACAGGTCCGATATTCAGCCGCAACGCTTACAGAATAGTAGGCTGTGACCCCATGACTTTCGAGCATTTCTAGTTAAGGCAGTAGGCTATTGGATGCACACGTGGATTAGGATGAACTCTTGCGGACAGCTGCTCTGATTTGGTCCGAGAGCATGAAGCTCGCAAAGGACTGCAAAAGCGTAATGTAGAAGCATTAATAATTGCAATAGGGTATTGGCTATTGGGGTATATGAACTAGAACTATGATAGGGAACCCCCCCGCAATGGTATTGGTAATGCTATATATAAGCCGGTAGTGCGTCTTGGATCTTCCAAGTAGCCTCTCTCTCGCTCTCTATCACTCTCTCTCTCTCTCTCTCACGATCTAGTCGGGCAGTCGACGAGCACCAAAGTTCGGGTACTTGGGGTTAGCCAAATGCCGCCAAACCTAACACCTGCCAGAACTGAGCGGCACTTCTGGCTAAATGGCATCACCCAAAGAGCCCAATAACCCTTACTTAAGGAATACACCCTACATCATCGGGGGCTTAATATTATGGTTTAAGGTATATTGCTTAATCAATTGGGCCTTCTGGGCAGGTTCAGAGTGACGGCTTTGGGGTGTGTACAAGGGTTTGGGGCTTGCGGGCCTCCAACCCTGGTCTAATCATGAAGAAAAACGAAGCGCTGATCCTTAAACTCCTAAACCCTAAACGCTACATCTTCTTCTGCAAACCGCCTTCGGCTACAATCCTCCGCAACTGCTGCAGATGATTGGCACCTCGGCGCTGTTCAGATCGATTGTGGCCTTAGGGCTTACGGTGTATAGGGTTAGCTTTGATTTTGCACTCCACGGCTAGTTTAGGGCCTTAACATTGCCTGGATTAAGAGGAACCGCGGCGATGTTTTTTTTTATCCTGCCAGACCTATTTTGTGGATCCAATAACCTGCTGTCCTAAAGGGGTATGTTCAATGGTTCTGGTCCAAAACCCCAAACCCCAAGCCCTAAACCGTAAACCCTAAACCCTAAACCTTAAACAGTAGACCGTATCAGTACGTTGTCAAAACCTGCGGTTTTGGTTGGAGACTTTGGGGCCTGTAAGCTTTGGGAACTCTGGTATATTGAAACGCTAAACCCTGAAAGCCCTAGAGTCCAAACTCTAGACCTTGAAATCTTCAACCCTCACACCCTAGACCCGCTTAACCCTGCAGCCCAGGCAGCTAAGCCCGATTGCAAACCTCTTGAAACAAAAACCTGCAATTCTTGAAAGATCCTGTAAACTCTGCGGGCACCCCTTAGCCTGAAACCCGCCCTAAACCCTAAACCCATA
>CAJNDV010032420.1:23534-36901 GCA_905221635.1 Symbiodinium sp. CCMP2456 | reverse complement strand
GGTTCAGGGTTTTGGGTGTGGGGCTTGGGGTCCAGGGTTCAGAGTTTAGGGAGTAGTTGGGCCGTTAGGTCATGAGGCTTATCAGGAGTACTCATAACTTCTAACTTCTACCTACCCCACAGCTACCTTACTACGCGTACCCTGCAGTTCAATAGTCCCCTGATACCCGAAACCCTAAATCCTAAAATCCTGAAACCCAAAAGCCCTAAATCCTAAACCCTAAACCCCAGACACTAAACCCTAAACCCTAAACCCCTAAACCCTAAACCCCCTGACCCTAAAACCCTTAACCCCTAAAACCCTTCAAAGGAAAGCCCGAAGAAGAATGCCACGAGAGGCCGTAGCTCTGAAGCTCCAGCGCCGGGGCGATGCCGTTTCCGCGACGTCCGGGGGCTGCAGGGCTTTGAGGGCTTCGGGGTTTAAGGTTTAGGGTTTTAGGGCGTAGGGTTTTAGGGTTTTAGGGTGTAGGGTTTAGGGTGTTGAGGTTCACAAGTTCTAAGGTTTGGGTTTAGGGTTTAGGGCTCTAAGCCCCCAAAAGCCCTAAACCTTAAAACCCCAAGACCCTAAACCTTTAAAACTGTTGAGGCTTAAAACCCAAAGCCCTAAAACCCTAAGCTCTAAAACTTTGAACCCTGAAACCTTAAAGAAAGTTTGACGAGACCCCCAAGCCTCAGACGAGGCAACTCACCCGCTTCCTTGACCTCGTGGGCGGTGCGAAGCCGAAAGCCCCCGAGCAGAAGGAGGCAGGGCCCCTCCTACGTCCTACGGTGTCGGATTGAAGGTTTGGGGTTGAGGGCTTAAAGTCTAGGGAGCTTCGGGTGTTTAGGGTTTAGTCTAGGGTTTAGGGGATAGGGACACATGAGTTTTGCAAGGCTGTTTTGGGGTTTTGGTAAGGGTTCTACCAAGGTTTCATGAGGGTTTGTAGGGGGTTGCGAAGTCTCTCGGTTCAGAGTCGTTGCGGGCTTTGGACCTTGGAGGTTGGGATGTAGGTTTAGGGTGGAGGGTCTAGGGTTTAGGGTTTAGGGTTTAGGGTCTAGGGGTAAGGGTTAGGGGTTTGGGTTTAGGGTCCACCTTTAAGGGTTAAGGGTTTAGGGTTCAGGGTCCCGAACTCGAAGCCTTAGACCCTAGACCCTAAACGCCGGACCCTAAGTTTTTATGGCGCGTCCCGGGGGAGCATAGCACCCCGGAGTCGGGGAATGGGGTTTGGGGTTTAGAGCTTTAGGGCTTCAGTGTTTATGGTTTAGGGTTTAGATTTAAACCCTAAACCCTAACCCTAAACCCTAAACCCTAAACCCTAAACCCTAAACCGATTTAAATGAAGGAAGCTTACGGATAATAACTTCAAGGATATCGAGGCTGCAGGGCTCGCTGGGCCCCTCGGACCTTCTGTAAAAGGCTATGCCTCGTTTAGGGTTTAGGGGTTTAGGGTTTAGGGTTTAGGGGTTTAGGGTTTAGGGGTTTAGGGTTTAGGGTTTAGGTTTTAGGGTTTAGGGTTTAGGGTTTAGGGTTTAGGGTATGCAGGTTTTGTATAGCCCCATTTCACACCTGTACTAAGCCCATGAAAGCCCGTATAAACCCCCTTCGCCCTTCTAAACTTCGCTGGGCTCTCGCACTCTACAACTCACCGAGCCCCTTACAATTTTCTTTTAAATCTCTGCTAGCATCCTTACGAAACCCAAGAGAACTCTTCAAAACCCGTAGAAACTTCTAGACTTATGGACCCTTTACAGACCCCTTGTCTCTCCGGGGCTCACATACCCCTAAACCCTAAACCCCAAACCCTAAATCCTAAACCCTAAAACCCTAAAGCCCTAAAACCCTAAAGCCCTAAAGCCCTAAAGCCCTAGCCCTGCAAAGCAGCCTCAGGGGGTGATGGTCGTCGCGCCTGCTGGTGGCTACCAGGCTGCCCAGGCTCGTGCTCAGCTTTGGGTTCCTGCAAGCCGATCATAGCTGCGGACTCGGGTTTTTGGGGTTTAGAGTTTAGGGATTTAGGGTTTTTGGGGTTTAGAGTTTTGGGTTTAGGGGTTTGGGGTTTAGAGTTTAGGACTTGGGGTTTCGGGGTTTCTAGTTGAAAGTTTTGGGGATAAGTCATCTTGGGAGTCTTCTGTTGTGTTGTGCTTCGTTGTGGTTTTGGTGCATGGAGCCAGCGTAAGTCGCGCCCAACCCTGAATGCCTAAACCCTCCTATGTTCGACACCAAACCCGAAACCCAAAGCCTGAAGCCCCCTAAATCGACGGACATCCAAAACCTGAAACCCTGAATTGGACCCTCAACCCTAAACCCTTAACCCAAAATCCTAAACCCTAAACCCAAAGCCCTAAACCCCAAGCCCTAAACCCAAAGCCCTAAACCCCAAGCCCTAAACGCTAAAGCCCTAAACCCCAAACCCCAACTCGCCGGGAATTCGAGAAGCCAAAAAGCTTTACATCCGAGGTCCGTCCGCCCGAACGGTAGAAGCGAGCCTCTGAGGGTTTAGGGTTTAGGTTTAAGTGTTAAGGGTTTAAGGTTTAGGGTCCCTTGGGTTTCGTGTAGGGTTCCCTTTTAAGGGTTCCAGAAGGGCTCTCTAGGGGTGAAGTTTAGGGGTTAAGGTTATTGTAAGAGTTGTATAGGTGGGTGCTACAGGGTGCAGGGTTTTTGCATTTTGGTGGGTGTCGGGTCTAGGCTTTGGGGTCCCTAGGCCATGAAAGCGCATACGCCCTATTTCCTCAGCCACCCCAACTCGTTTAAATGCCATGACTCTTACAAACCTTGTAGCTCCAGGGTTAAGTAAACCGAATGTCCAAAGCCTAAACCATTTTGCCCTCTCTTGCTTTTGCATCCCTAAGCCTTCACGAGAAGCAGGACTTTGCTGCCCGAGCAGCCGAGCGATGGCAGGAGGAGCCATGGTGTCGGTGCACTGTTCTTGTCAACCCTAAACCCTGAACCCTACACCCGAAAACCTACACCCGAAACCCTAAACCCTACACCCTAAGCCTTACACCTGTAAACCCCACACCCTAAGCCCCACACCCTAAACCCTAGACCCTACACCCAAAGCCCTACACCCCAGATCCTAAACCCTACACCCTAAACCCTACACCCTAAACTCCTAAGCCCTAAACCTGACACCCTGAACTCTACCTTAACCTACCATAACCCAGTTTTTTGTAGGTTCTTATTATAACCCCTAATATGGGATTTATAGGGACCCTACAAAAAAGTAGGTTCTGGTAGGTTAAGGTAGAGTTTGGGAGTTGGGGGTTCGGGCTCAGGTCTGGGGTTTGTGGTTCTCCAGGCTTGCGCCTTGGGGTTTAGGGGGTTTAGGGTTTTGTGTTTCTCCGGGTTTTCCGATTTCTGGGTTTCAGTTTGGCGGCTTGGGGTTTGGGCTGGAGGGTGTGTATGCAGTGTGCGCGCGGTGGGTGCGCCTTTTGCTTATAGGGGCACCCACTTATCGCGCGCTTGCGTCAGCATGTAATCCCGCCCCAACCATTCCAACTATTCTCAATTGGGCTTTAGGGTTCACCCCCCAAACCCCCGCACGGGGGGCTTTCTTGCTCTCTGCTTCCCTTCGCAGTTCGACACATGAACGACCACATTCCACCGCAAACCACAGCTGAGATGGATTGGTGTCGGGTTGTGGGTCCTCGCGGCCTGTGCCGGCTGCTCGACGAGAAGCACGGGTTACCAACAAACAACCCGCCCCTCGCACCCAGTCAGCTTGCTCAAAGTGTATCCTAAAGGTCGCCCCGTAGGACCGGCCCAAGAGGCCCAGGTCCCTGCAAGTTTGCCAGCTGAAAGTTGCATTCTTAAGAGTTGCTGGAATCTGCCGGCCTGGGGCCCGCCTGCAACCCCCCAGGCCAGAAACCATTCGGCTGGTCGTGGGTTTGGGATTATACTTGGCTGACGCAGCCCGTACTGTGCAAGGCGTAGCCGAGTCATTTCCGTCCACGTCTACTGGGAGGCTTTGCCCTCCCTCACCGTTATGTCGTGACGCTCGGCCGGGGGCCTCAATCGAAGCCTCGCCCATGCAAACGGTCAGCGGCGCTTTCGGCAGTTTTTTCAAGGCTTAGTATTTAGCAGAGGGGTTTAAGGGTTTAGGGTTTTAGGGTTTAGGGTTGAGGGTTTAGGGTTTAGGATTGAGGGGTTTAAGGGTTTAGGGTTGAGGGCTTTAGGGTTTACGGTTGAGGAGGTGTTTAGGGTTTAGGGGTTTTGGGTTGGGGTTTGCTTTTGGGGCAGCTGTCCTTCAAGTGCCCAGCAGGAAGTGTGCGGCAGTAATTTCCCTACTCACATCTTGAGGGCTCTCTCAAAACTTCATATTATTGTATTCTCGTACTCATGGGTGCGATTGTAGGATTGCAAGCAGACGGGGGGGTAGTGCACGGTAGTTTGTGTGTGGATACGCTGGGTGCGGACAAGAGCCCCCAAAGCCTTCAACCTAAGAAGGCATTTGTCTAACCTTAAACACTGAACCCAAAGCTCTAAACCTTCAAAGGCATCAGATGCTCCTCTTTCGACGGACTTGGACCCCAGAGCCTTTCAAAGCAAAACCAAGAGACGCTTCGCATCTCCCAGCCGGGCTTGGTTGAGGCTTGCAAACGAATCACGAGACGAACCCACTGCAATGAGGCATGAAAGCTTAAATCAAGCCTCCTAAACCCTTGTCCAGGTCTACGCACCCTGACAACTTGATGGGGCAAGGCGAATTAGAAGAACCCCGAAGCGCCAGCCCCCGGCCCCTGGGCTCCCTGCTGCCTATCGGAGGAATCCACTGCCGCTTCGGTGCGCTTGGAGCGGGCCATTCATCAGGCAAGGGAGCTTGGAACTTACCCGCAACTGTAAGCTAAATGCACTTTGAGTCCTCGGCAGTGTTGTCGCCCTGTTATGGACCCTAGCCCTAGACCCCAAACCCTAAGCTCCTCATCATGCGAGCTCTTCCTATAGGCGCGGGAGTAGGTCTGTATCGCACCGTACAGCTATTGCAAGCTATCGTGCTTTTTTGGTTTTCTTGGCATTGCTCATTGCATGTGTAGTTCTTCGCACTCAAATTTTAAGTGGCAGCGTTTCGGGTATCTGATGACTCTGGGGCGGAGGCTCTTGGTCAGGCAAGCCTGGTCTGCCACTTCTGGTCGTGATGAACGTCCTGTATGTAACCCAAGCCTCATCATTGAAGCCCTTCGGCTTCAACCAGCCACGAGTGAGAACTGGTAGATTATGAGAGTCTCGAGTGCAGAGGCCAGAAAATGGAGGAGCCCGGATAAAGTCTTCAAGTGGTCGGGCTCTTGTAGCTGCTCTTAGACAGAGAATTGCCTCGGTCGCTGAAGCACACTCTACTCTGAACCTCGACTCGAAAGCCAAACCCGACAGCCTAGAACCCCAAGCCCGAACATTCGAATCCTAAGCCTTGAGCCCTCAAGCTTAAACCCTGCCACCGTAAGCACCAGAACCCCTCAAGAGCCAACCGGACACACCCTACCCGAAACCAATCCGAGAATCCATCGTGCACTCTTCCACAGGACGAGCCCATGGAGATCGAGCCACCCGGTTTAGGGTTTAGGGCTTAGGATTCCCTACTACTCGTACGTTTCATAGCTCCGGGTTATGGGTTGCCTGAAAATGAAACACAACCCATTTACCAAGTCCCCTGGCCCTGCATCTAGAGGTCTGTAGGGTTGAGGATTGAGCGTGTGATGGCCTTCTTGTGGTTCTGCTTGCCTCGCCTAGCGCATCTATGTGGTCGTGACTGGCAACATCGTTATCGCTGTAGTCTTCGACTGTACCTTCGCGAATCTTCGCACAAGAGTCGAGAAAGCGACGGTTGCACTGACAGTGGTGTAGTGATTTTGATACCGCAGCCCTAAGCCGCCTAATTCTTAAATTCCCTGAACTCCCTCAAGCCTAAACTCTGCAAAAACCCGTCTCTCTAGGATGCGATGTAGCGGAATAGAGGGAAAAGGGCCCTAAACCCTAAACCCCTAAACCCTGAAAAGGGGCTCAAAAGAACAGAAAGCTCTAGAAAACCCAGCTCTTCAGGCCGGACTCTTGGCCCAAAGACCTCCAAAATCCCCAGCCTTTCCTTATCATTGCTCAACCCTCAGCCCCCAAACCCCAAACCCTCAACCCTCAACCCTAAACCCTCAACCCAGAACCCTCAAGCCAAACCCGAAACCCTAAACCCTAAACCCTCAACCCGGAACCCTAAACCCTGAACCCTAAACCCTAAACCCTGAACCCTCAACCCTCAACCCCAAACCCTAAACCCTCAACCCCAACCCTAAACCCTGAACCCTAAACCTTCACCTCATCCAAGGAAGGCGCTGCACAATCTGATCTCCAAGATGCGGCGCCGGGGGACCCGGAGCCAGGTTTCAGGAGGAGCTTTCAGGGCTCTCAAAAAAGGGGTTCTATAAGGGTTCCCTCACAGGGTTCCCTTATTCTGTAAGGGTCCCTTTCCCTTACAGGGTTGCCTTATTCTGTAAGGGTTCCCTAATAGGGTTTGGTAAGGATTCCCTTAAAGGGTTCCCTAATTCTGTAAGGGTTCCCTAATAGGGTTTTGTAAGGGTTCCCTTAAAGGTTCTATAAGGGTACCTTAGGGCTTCAAAACGGGTTCCAGGAGTTTGTTTTGGGCCTTTTTGAGATCGGTCTTTCGGCTGGGTTCTACAAGGTCTCCACAAGGGCAGAAGGTTTGAGGCCTAAGGGTTTGGGAGGTCTGAGTATTCCCTAAGCTGCCCTAAGCCCTATACACCGGTAACCCTGAAGCCTAAACCCTAAACCCTAAACCCTAAACCCTAAACCCTACCCCCGTAACCCGAAACCCTGCAAGCCCCAAACCCCCGAACATCTAAGCCCCGAAGCCTTCAAGCCATGAAGCGTCTAGAAGCCTTGTAAAGCGTTGCACAAGCTCCTGAAAAAGCTAACGAACCCGAAGCCCAAAGCCAAACTCTAGAAGTCCAGATTCACAACGCACCGGCGAATGTCCCTCAACCCCTCCAAACCCTAAACCCCCCCCCTAAACCCTAAACCCTAAACCCTAAACCCTAATCCCTAAACCCCGAAAAACAACCCAAACCCCAAACACTAAACCTCCCGCAAGGTAAAGACATGAACTGGCGCAGTGTGGAGGAGGCCGGCGTCGGCCAGCTGCTCCGTGCCTCGGCCGACTCAGAGAACCACGGTTTAGGGTTTAGGGTTTAGTGTTTAGGGGCTTATGGTTTAGGGTTTAGTGTTTAGGGGTTTAGGGTTTAGGGGTTTACGGTTTAGGGTTTGGGGCTTATGGTTTAGGGGTTTAGGGTTTAGGATTTGGGGTTTAGTGTTTTGGGGTTTAGGGTTTAGGAATTGGGGTTTGGGGTTTAGGGTTTAGGGTTTAGGGTTTATTGTCGGAAAGTGATGGGTAATACACTGATTCTTATCAGGGTTTTAGTGCGGATGCGGTTGCATTGCGTTTTCACCTCCAAAGCGTCATGAGCCTGGCTTGGGTTTCATGGTTCGGGGTCTCGGATCCGTTGGCTTGCCAGTTCGTTGGCTAGCTTTTGGGGTTCGAGGGGCAAGGGTTGTTTTGCCTGCAGCTCATTAGCACTACTGACTATGGCTCTCCTATAGCGTCTCGCTGATAGACTCTGAATATGATTCCCACTGCCACTATGGTCATTACCCTTGACTGAGCCCCAAATACCCAAAACCCTGAACCTGAAAGCCGAGAAACCTAAACCACCACGCCCTAACCTCAAACCCTCAACCTTCAACCAGAAATCCTCACACCCTCAGTTCAAGCCCTCAAGCCTGAAGCCCTAAACCCTAAACCCTGAACCATAAACCCTCAAGCCCTAGCCGCAAACCCTACACCTACAACCAGAAATCCTCAAACCCTAAACCCCAAAGGCTACACCCTACACCAAGAACTCTGAAGCAGACATCCTCCTTAAAGGATCATGGGACTTAGTAACTAAGGCTATTACTAGGGTAACTATACTTGTATCTAGTTATACCCCCACTTATATCTATACATACTAAGTCCCATGATCCCCCAAGTATGCCTTCCCTAAACCCTAAACCCTAAACCCAAAACCCTAAACCCTAATCCCTCAAGCTCTACACTGTCAAGGACAGCTGACCAGCTTTGAAGGAGACGGCGAGATTCCGAAGTTAGCTCGCAAGGCGGTCTTGGAGGCCGGACCCTAAACTCGAAGCCCTATACCCTAAACCCTAAACCCTAAACCCTAAACCCTAAACCCGGAACCCTAGACTAAAGACCTAACTGGGAGGGTTTAGGGTTTGGGGTTAAAGGTGTTTACGTACCTTAGACCAGATGAAGGATCCACTTATAATTCAAGGCATGTTCCTCTTTAAGTTGGGGGGTCTTGGAGGCCGAATCGTAGCCGGGCGCCCTGCATAACTTAAGCTGCTTTGCATGAAAGATATCCCGAAGTCATAATAGCAAGTCCTAACCAATTTAAGGTGTACTTGCATAGCATCAAGATCTCCAGAAGTCACAACCATAAACAAATGCTAATTGATTAGTTGGAGGTGTATTCCTTCGTGAAGGGTTGACTTGGGCTGCCAAGCTTGCGACCTGCCCCAGCATCATGTCGTGTGCTGTTTGTCAACCTTCTTGCTAAGGAGGGTGCTTTAAGCTACTCACGATGATGAGAGTGCATCACGTAGTACACCTAAATCCATACATCATGTTACCACAAAAAGGCGAGTGCATGAATCTTCTAGGCATGTATCCCTACACGCAGTAACGAAGGCGGTTACCATCACGAGCAGTACAAAACGCATCAGTGCTGTCATAACCACTATTGATGCAACCACAGTCATCATCTTCATCCTCGTCACCAGCAACACACTAGTAATCACAGTCATATCAATACTCATCATCACCAGCATCATAGCATCATCATCAGTAGCATCAGCATCATCACCATCATCACCATCATCACCATCATCACCATCATCATCATCATCATCACCATCACCATCATCATCTCCATCCTCATCATCTAGGTCCTCAATCTCCTCCTCCTCCTCCTCCGCATCACACTAGTCGCCACGAGATGTCTGCAGAATCATAGCTCAAAGCCTCAAAACCGTGAAGCCTGCGGTGTTTACGTTGTGGTGAGAGCTTCGGGTTTGGGAAACACAAGAACGGGGGGCCTGTATACCTGACACTCATACTGTGAACTATGCCCGTATGCCGGATAGTATCTTAATGTCCTTATGTACATGTGCTATACAATGCCCCCAAACCTCCACTGATCCTCCCAAAAATCTGAGCCTTCAAACCCCTAAGCCTTCAAACCCTGCAGCTCTGAAGCCTGAATCCTAAACCCTACACCCTGAACCCTACGCCCTAAACACAAACCCTGCACGCTTAGATCTAAAGCCATGAACCCCAACAGGTCACAAAGCTGCAGCACGCCGACTTCTAGAGAAGCGGTGAAGCATTGACTGGGCCCACCTGCGCAAGTTCTTCCCGTGAGAAAACAGCTGTCACAAGGGCATGAAGCTGAGGTTGAGGGTTCGGGAAAGGGATGGGCTTATAACCAAGTAAACATCTACAGTGGATTTCATGAGCATCAACAGAAACAGTGCTTTCCTTCGTTTGCAAGTTGACATGCATGCATGCCTGAGTATATATGGCAGTATATACATACAGACACAGGAGTTAACAAGAACCGCAGGTTGCAACCCTCAGTACAGATGCCGAAGGCTCTCTGACACAAAGCCTACAGTGTTCGCCCTAAACCCTAAACCCTAAACCCTAAACCCTTGCTGGATACGTCAAAGACGATCTATTGGGCCTGAGGGATTGCGACCCGGCGCGGCTCTGAAATACCTCCATTTGGTGGCAGGACGTTATGACTTCAGGAGTCTGGACATGAGTGACGAAATCACGGAAAGAGAGGGCCCCGTACGTGATCAAGTGGCATACGATGGTAACCGCTGGACCATAGCTGAGTTCGAGTCAATTGTGGAAGATACTTTTGAGAAACAGTTGCCCTCCATGGTACGAGGATTGAGGAGATATGGGAATCTGAAAAAGAATGACCTTCCAGGTCTTGCTTCGAAATTCGTCACTGAAGGGTTTGCAGAGAGCTCAGAAAGAATGGCCATACATGATTCCGAAGGCTGGGAGATCAAATCCTCGCAAAGGAAAAGCTTATGGGTTGCCGCTCAGAGACGTGTTGATTTCGAGGAAATGTTTGCTCGTGGAGAAGCCAATTGCGTGAAGAAAGCACTGAAGAAATTGGAACCGGCCAGACTGCGTCTGCTACAGGCCAGTCCTGTGAAACATTGGTTTCGTGAGGCTTTGCCTATGCTGGCAGAGTCTGATTTCTTCAAGGACATGGCATATGCGCCGTTGGAGAAAGATGCGGTTGAGACGATGCTAAGGATGGCAAAAAGGTCAAACGACCTTGCAGCTCTGGCTGCCTCAGGCGGGCGGAGCAGAAGCGCACAATGATTATGATAACTTCAACATCCTGCATACGATGGAAAGGATGAGGAGGATATGGTTGTGGGTAGCAAAAGCATTGGAACCGACGCGGACTTGCATCAACAGCGAGGACTGGGCGTCAATGTCCATAGTGGAACTAGCTGCGATGTCCGCGCGCTGGGCTGCGGCTGCCACTTACCACGTCTACGGAGCAGCCCCAACGTGGGACTATTTTTTGTCCACGAAATCCTTGGTTTGTGGTCAGGCTGGAGAACCACCCAAGTTTTTAATACAGGATTCAACGAATCCTACGGCCGGGCAGTGATGATTTCATGTCGCCGGGCCTACCCGAAAGAAGCAAAATTCAACCCCCGTTCCCATGAGGGACAAGGAGACGATGGGCGCGCCGCCCTCGAATCCGAGTGGGAGGCACTAGTCTTCTTCTGCGGCGCTTTCGAAGATATGAACATGCCGTCGAATCCTTCGAAGCAGCTAGTCGAAGACAAGCAGGGCGAGTTTTTGCGAATCATTTACAGAGAGGGCTGGAGCTTAGCGGGCTCCTTGACCCGCGCTGTTTGTAATGGAGCTAGCGGCGACTTGCAGGGATCGGAAACGGATGTCGGCCCAAACATGGCTCAAGGCCTCAACGAACAGATGAACTTATTCATCCGCAGGGGGGCTTCAGTGGCAGCGGTGGAGGCAATACGCTACATTATGCTGCATTACTGGGTCAGATTGGGTGAATATCATGAATCAGGCGTGATAGGGAAGAGCACCCCTGTATGCGATGAGATTCTCAGAGGGCATCCGATGGATGGTGGCTTGGGCTGTGTGAGATTTGGTGAGTATCCACATAGGTTGGAGCCTGTATTCAAGGCACCAATACCATCCACTAGGAAGGTGGCTTTGGACATTGCAAAAGGGAATGACTTCGAGAGCTCGGAGCATGCGACAAAGATGATGAGTGATGTCTTTGCTGTTGCTGGCCTAAGAATCAAGAACAAGGCCAGGGTGAAGAGAGAGCTAACAGGCGCGGTCATTGAGACGTCGCTGCCAAGAGAAATGAAGATGCGAGCTAGGAAATTGTTCCACTACAATTGGCTGAAAAACATGCGCAAGTGGCAGAGCATGGGAATTATAAGGGAAGAAGATCCCAAGGCCGATGTGGAAGAGCTCATACAAGTTTCACAAATAGCTCCTGCAGTGAGTGAGTCCTACTCAGCCCTGACGGCTGAAGATGCGGCTTACTTTTCTGAGATGCCAGTTTGCTCTGAAGGAGCCAGGTTGGCAGAGTCGATGGTTGCGGACCTCATATCTGCCGCGGCTCCACAGTTGCAGTTGTTGGATTGGCAGTCTTTGGGGTCCAACGGGAGATGGACTTTGAGGGGGCAACGAAAGGGTCTTCTGTGGGACAAGAACAAGTTGAGGAATGTGTTGCTGTCGGTGACTCCTTGCCGGACTCTATCAAGGGCGAAGATGTCGAAGGTGGCAGTGAGGACATCGGCTGACGAAGACTGAGGGCAAAGAGGGTGATGAGGGTGGCTCCTGATGCATGGCGGTGATGTTACCCTAAGTTCGTTTGAGTCGGGCCGTAAGTGCCTGGACAGCCTGGCCGAATGGGCTTCCTGACGGTGGATTGCTAGAGAGAAAAGGGCCTTCAAAAGGGCCTTCAAAAAAAACACCCTAACCCTTTCTAAGCTCGAGAGGCAGCCTTAGAGTTGAGGGTTTGGTTTAGGGCTTTGGGGTTTAGAGTTTAGCGTTTAGGGTTTAGGGTTTAGGGTTTAGGGCTTTGGGGTCGATCCAGAAAAAATTCCACACTCTACATCCTCTAAACCCTGCGCCCTGTGGCCTCAACCTCAAAAGCCCATCCCCTGCGACCTAAACCCGAAACCCGAAGCCCAATACCTAAACACCGCCAAAGCATGAAACCGAAATCACATTTGCAGAAAGTTCTAGACCCCGCCATCGTCACGACACGAAGCCAGAACCACGAAGCCTTTAAAACATTTGCAAAGAACTCGATGGCCACCCTAAGGCCTACATGCATCCTTATAAAAAAAGCCCATTCTACGGCACCCTACCAAGCATCCCCCCCCATATGCAAGCTTCTTGACACTGTAACCGTAGAGCCAGAAACTCTGGCCCATGAACCCTTAACTCTATATCCCAAGCCCTCAAATCCACTATACAGCGCTACGACAGTTACCAAGCCCTGTAATCAAGGCACTCCCGCAACAAGAATCCTGAACTTAACCCTGCACTTAAACCAAAACCCCTAAGCCCTCAAGGTCTGCAGAAGGGCCCCATACGCCCTGAACACCAAAATCCGGTAGACAGTCTTGCCTTCTTAGGGTTCCTTATTACGCTTTCTACATACAATTCCTTAAGAAAAACCTGGTTTTTGGAAACCCTAAGCCCTAAACCCTAAACCCTAAACCCCCACAAGTACCTCTAAGTCCGACAACTCAGCTCCAGGTGGGACCGGGCCATCCGCCAGCTACGGCAGGCCCAGAAGGAAAGCAGTGGGCCCTGACGCGCTTGAGCTGATCTGTCCTTTTGGGTTTTGCGGCTTTTAGAAGGTGTTAGTGGTCCTAGAGCCCTAAACCCTGAACCCTAGATCCTAAACTCCAAACCCAAAACCCTTAAATCTCTAAACCCTAAACCCCTAAGCCCTAAAGCCCTAAGCCCTAGACCCCTAAACCCTAAACCCCTAAACCCTAAACCCCGGAACCCTAAACCCCTAAACCCTAAACCCCTAAACCGTAAACCCCTAAACCGTAAACCCCTAAACCCTAAACCCTAAACCCAGGAGGTTTTCGGGTTTTTTCAGGTTGAGGATTTGAGGTTGTTCAGAGAGAGCCTGGACCCAATACCCTGAGCCCACGGTTTAGGGTTTAGGGTTTCGGGTTTAGGGTTTGGGGTTTAGGCTAAACCCGAAACCCAAAGCCCTAAATCC
>CAJNDV010032420.1:12501-23434 GCA_905221635.1 Symbiodinium sp. CCMP2456 | reverse complement strand
TTTGGCGGGTTGTCTATACCCTAAACCCTAAACCCTAAACCCTAAACCCTAAACCCCAAAAAAAAAACCCTAAACCCTAAACCCTAAACCCTAAACCCTAAACCCCCGAAGCCCTAAACCCCCGAGTTCCTAAACCGCCAAACCCTGAACCCAAAGCCTGGGACCCCCAAAGCCCCAAACCCACTAAAGCTGAAGCCTTAACCCCCAAGCCCTAAATCCTAAACCCGAAACCCTATGACCCCTAAACCCTAAACCCTAAACCCTGAACCCTAAACCCTAAACCCTAAACCCCAAACCGAAGGCACCCCCGCTGCCGACCCCTGAGCTCCTTTGGTTGGCTACGACGGCGTGGAACGAAGGCCTCGTGTTTCATCTAATAGGGGGGTTCAAGGGTTTAGGGGTTTAGGGTTTAGAGGTTTGGGATTTAGGGGTTTGGAGTTTAGGGGTACAGTGTTGATTAGGCTTTTTGTGTTTCCTTGCAGTGGTTTCGCAGAGGGTTCAAGCGGTTTTGGGTATGAGGGTGCAGGGTACGGTGTCCGGCTGTTCTACACTGTGTCCTGAGTAATTAGAGGACGTCCTCACGTTGGTGGTAGCGGTATTACCCTAAAGCCCTAAACCCCAACTCCAAAACCCTTAAACCCTACAGAGGTGGGGAGTGGGGGTGGGCGGGGGTGGGGTGGAGATTTGGGGGGGGCTGATAGCCAACATGTTTATCAACATCAGCATCATCATCATCAACAACAAGATGGGCACCATTCTGATACTCCACCACAAAACATGAACATCACCCTCATTACTATCGGCATCATCACTATCGGCATCGTCATCATCATCATCATCATCATCATCAGCCTCAGCCTCATCATCCTCGTTATCATTATCATGATCATCATCATCATGACCATCATCATCATCACCATCATCAACACCATCATCATCATCATCATCATCATCATCATCGTGGTCATCGCCATTGTCATCATCATCATCATCATCATCGTCATCACCACCATGATGACCATGATCAAATTCATGATCGCCATCATCATCATCATCATCATCATCACCCTCACCACTATCGGCATCACTATTGGCATCATCATCATCATCATCATCAGCATCATCATCATGGCCGTCATCATCATCATCATCATGATCATGTTCATCATCATCGTCGTCGTCATCATCATCATCATCACCATCATCATCATCACCCTCACCACTCTCGGCATCACTATCGGCATCAGCATCATCATCATCGTCATCATCATCATCATCATCATCATCATCGTCGTCTGCATCATCTCATCATCATCGTGGTCATCGTCATCGTCATCATCACCATCATCATCATCACCACCGTAACCATCATGATGATCATCATCATCACCCTCATCACTATCGGCACCACCCAATCATCATCATCATCACCATCATCATCATCATCATCGTCATCACCATTATCATCATCATCATCACAAGCATTGTCAGCAGCTGCATCACCACCACCACCATCATCATCATCATCATCATGGTCGTCATCATCAGCATCAGCATCATATCTCTATCATCATCACTGAATCATCACCACTCTTTTTTCCTTCAATCAGCTTGCCCCCCCCCCATCTTCGCAATTGCTACCTTCGTCGCGCTTTCTGTTGCAGCGTTTCCGATGGATCCCTTCCTCGGCGATTCCATACTAAAGATCCGAAAGCCCTTACTTACGAACCTTCTAGCACCCTCCAAAACCGTTGAAGACCCATTAACACACTCTAAACTCCTCAAAAACCTTTCGCAAGTATTTGAAGCCCTCTGAAACCCCTTCAAACCCTCTAAAAGCATCCCTAAACCCTAAACCGTAAACCGTAATCCCACTGGCCTTTCTGCTACCCATAGCTCGAAGCCTACAGCCCTAAAGCCCCTTGTCAGGTGTGCGCATGCTCCAGAGCCCTGCTGAAGGACCTGCAGTTTTAGCGGCTTTCAGGGGTGTTTAGAGGCTTTTAAGGTTTGTAAGGCTTCCAGTGGCCTTTTGGGGCTTTTGGTGTTTTTCATAGTTGTTTTGTGGTGTTGGTGTTCTTTCTGCATATGCTTTGGGGTGGGGGGTCGAGGGGTTCAGCAATGTGGTTCAGGGTTTAGGGTTGAGTTTTAGGCCTAAGGGGGTCTGCAGAACTCTCCAGGAGGATCGGGGTGGTTTTTGTTACTTCCCAGTGTGTGATGGGAAAAGGAGGTTTAGGGTTTAGGGTTTAGGGTTTAGGGTTTAGGGTTTCGGGCCGGCAGAGTGCATGGAGATGTTTGCGAGGTTTGGAGAAGGGTGTTTTTGATCTGATGCCTCGGTTGATGATGGTGAGGTGACAGGCAGATGTTTGGCAGGGTGTCGTCAAACTTCACTTCTTCGGGCATGTAATATGGGGGCCTCAATAACTTTAATAGGGTTTGGGGGTACATCATACCCCTAAACCCTAAACCCTAAACCTATACTATAGTTATATAAAGGAACCCTTGAGGTCCTATTCTAATTACTAAGGCCCCTATATCAGGTTCGAGCTGCCTGAAACTTACATCCTGCATTGCGAACGGTAACCGTCACACGAAGCCTTGCAAGATGCACATCCCTGAGCCCCACAACCCTGAACCCAAAACCCTAAACCCATAACCCATAACCCTAAACCCATAACCCTAAACCCTAAACCCTAAACCCTAAACCCTAAACCCATAACCCTAAACCCTAAACCCATACCCTAAACCCTAATCCCAAAACCCTAAACCCGACCCCAAACGCCCCCCCGATTCCCAAGCCCCGAACCCGAATGCCTGAACCCGAAGTTGCACACTACAGGCGATTTGAAGAACGCAGCACAGACATTCTTGAGCCAGGCTCAACAGTGTCTGGGATCCAGACTTAGGGTTTCATAATTCTAGGGTTCAGGGTTTAGGGTTTCGGGGTAAGAGGGTTTAGGGTTTAGGGTTTAAGGTTTCGGATTTAAGGTTTAGGGTTTCGGGGTCATAGGGTTTAGGGTATAGGTTTAAGGTTTAGGGTTTAGGGTCTAAGGGTTATAAGCTGATACAGACTATAGGGCATTGGGGGTTGGGGCATTTGGGGGTGGCGGGGTTGAGGGGAAAGCTAAGAGTCAAGCCCAAACATCCTGCTGTTGGTTTTTCGCAGCCGCAGCAGTCCCAAAGGAACACACCTCAAGCACCCTAAACCCTAAAGCGTAAACCCGGTACCCCCAAACCTAAACCCTAAACCCTTACCCTACACTACTCTAAGGGGCACCTTCTTATGGGGTCCTTATAATTAATAAGGATCCTACTATTTAGGGTCTTTTTTTGGGTCCCCTATGTTCGGATTTTCGGAAACCCCCACATGGGTAGTTGTCAAAATTATGGTCCCTTTTTGGGTACCCTAGATAATAGGTGCCGTACTATATTAGGGACCCAAAAAGGGACCATAATTTTGACAACCACCCCACATGGTGTTTTTCTTTTGGTGCCAAGGGCGCGCAAGCTCATTGCAACTTCAACTCGAGGAGGCTCTCAGCAGCTTTAGAGGTTCTGAATCTTCGGGGTCAGTTCATACTATTGATGACATAAATCCTGCATTACCTTATAAGGGTTTAGGGTGTAGGGTTGAGGGTTTAGGGACCCCAAACTATGGGATTTATGGTATCTTCCTTATTATGGGTAATGCAGGTTTTATATCATCAGCCGTACTATGGCTTCAGGTGGTGCTGCTTGAATCACTTGAATCACGCACTGCACCTGAACGGCGGAAGCCCCACACCCTCAGCCTGTGCCCCAAGCCCAACCCGCGCAGCTCGAAGCAGGCCTTATAGCCCCCTTAACCCTGCACTCTAAACCCTAAATCCCTAAACCCTAAACTTACAGCTGTCCTGGTCCAAGATCCCGCTTGGTTCAAATCCAATACTCCCAGCTTTCGCGACATGGACCACGATCACCATCACCATCACGACCATGGCACGGTGGACGTGGGTGACAGTCCCAGCGACGCTTTCTGCGTCGGTTCGGGCAGGGTGATGATGTCCGGTTTCCAGCTGGGCATCGGGAACACTCAGCCGTGCGTGCTTTTTCTCTTTCCAGGATGGGTTCTCGACAACGAGGCCCGATATTTTGCAGGCTGCTTCGGTGCCTTCATCATTCCCGTGGCGATCGTCGTCTTGCAGACGGCCCGTGACCTGGTAGTGGAAAAAGCTGCCACCAAAGAGAAGGGCACGGGTCTCCTCTATGATGCCTTCGCCGCATTCCTTTTCGGCCTGCAGATGTGCCTCGCTTACTTCGTTATGCTTCTGACCATGTTGTACGAGGCAGTGCTCTTTCTGTGCATCATCGCTGGCTTCATGACCTCCTTCTTCATCCTGCGCCGTGCCAAGCGCCGGAATCCGGGCGCCGTGGAGAAGGGGAGCATCGATTGTACGCCTTGCTGCTCAGGCACAGAAGCGAGCCAACCGTGAGGCTTTCGAATGCAAAAGCATGCCAGGAGGACGAGCCCTAAACCCTATATAATCCTAAACCCGAAATCCTAAACCTTCCATCCTAAACCCTAAACCCAAAAATCCTAAACCCTAAACCCTAAATCCGAAACCACTCTTGTCGAGCTCGTCGTTTTGCTCCGGCTCATAGCCTGTGGCCTACAGTAGTCTCAGGCCATAACTTGGCTGCCACTGGGCTTCCGAGCGAATTAACACGCATCTTGACTTGTAACCACTATGGGGGGCCTGAAACCCTGCGTAGAGCCCTGAACCCTAAACCCTAAACCCTAAACCCTAAACCCTAAACCTGAAGCACTGCCTAGAGCCTTCGGGGTCAAGGATATCATAGTTGAAAAAAGCACCCCCAGGAACAACTTAGGCTTCTTCAAACCCCGAAACCCAAAAACCCTAAACCATGAACTAACCCTAAGCTTGAATTAAACCCCTAAGCCCTAAACCCAGAGCCCATAAGCACTGAAGCTCTAAACCCCTCAACCCTAAACCCTAATCCCCAAACCCTCTTGATGCTAGCATATTCAGGCCCCCCACATTAGCCGGCTGGGCCCTGCCTTTCTGGCATCACGGAGCTCAAGCTTCGCCTGCACACAACCCAAAGTGAAGTGAACTCATTGCAAGTGCGTAGGTTTTAGGGTGTAGGGTTTACGGGGTAGTATTTGGGTGGGAATAGTGAGTCATAACATCCCCTCTTACAATGATTGTAGTATAGGGTTGACATCGAGACTCGCCGCCGCCAGAAGAAGAGTTACTTTATGTCCAAAACATAGTACCTCAGGTAGTATAGCCGGTAGTCCTGACACGGGAGCCTGAAGAACTAGGATATGAATCGATGATAATGTAGGGGGCTTCATGATGGGTTATATAATACTTTAGTTCTAATAAGGAACCCTCAAAATAGTATAGGTAGTTCTTTAGGCCCCTACATTACTCCTAGGGTACTCCTAAATACAGGTCATTGTAACAAACCCACAAACCCTAAAACCCTAAACCCTAAATCCTTAAAACCCTAAAAGTTTCAGAAAGTTTAAACCCTAAACCCTAAACCCTAAACTTGAAAGGGTTACCGTTGGGGGCTTCCCTATATTGCTTATCTAGGCTTCCGAAGCGTCAGTCACAAGCCAGCTCCGCTCCCGTAGGCTTCTTTTCGGGTAAGTTCGACAATACTAAACCCTAAGCCCTAAGCCCTAAACCATGAACCCTCATGCTAACATAGACCCCGGGTCTCTGAGGTCAAGTTTCAGGTAGTTTTCTCCATGCTTTTCTGCGCTGTCCTTATAGGGGTTTAGGGTTTAGGGTTCTTCCTATCCTAGTCTGTCCTATTCGACTCTTTCCTGCCGTGTTTCCCCAGATTGCCCATCCTAAACCCTATAATTCCCTAAACCCTAAACCCTATACCCTAAAGCCTAAAAGTTTAGGCTTTAGGGTTTTAGGGTTCCCAGACCCACAAGCCTCAACCGTAGACTACAAGGCATCAATACCCTGAAGCCCTACAGCCCTAAAGCTCCAGAGCCCTACAGCCCCAAAGCTCTGAAGCTCTACGTTCACGTGGTCAAGTGTCCTAGGTCAAGCCCTAAATCCTAATCCCACAGCCCAAAACCCTTAAACCCCCTGAGCGGAGGGTGTTGGCGGAGTCTGAGGGTTGCATTGCTGCGCTCATGCACCGTAAGTGTGTATCCTGCTCTCGCCTTGACAGCTCTTGTTGGCGTAGGATGGGTGGAGAGCAAAAAGGCAAAAAGGAGCTCAAGTCCTAAACTCCAAACCATAATAAGCCCTAAACCCTAAACCCCAAACCCTAAACCCTAAGCCCTAAACCTTGCAGCACTACACACGCTGAAATCCCCGAGACAATCCGATGACCCCCATACTACTGAAAGAACTTGAATGCCTTAGGCGCAACGAAGTCCTGAGCCTACTTCCCCCCACGAGCTTTCGCTTCGAAGATAGACGATGTCTGGCGTTTTTTTAAAGAAAATTATGATTTTCTTTGCATGAATTTTACTCTGAGGGTTTTGTTTGGGCTTTAGCAGGGCATTGCGAGGGTGCTCTTGTAGTTACTGGACTATTGGGCGGTGTGCTCAGGCCTGCATCGTAAATCCCGAAATACCAAAATCCGGAATCCTGTAAACCCAAAACCTCAAGGTCCGCGCGCGGAAATCCTGAGCATCAAAAACCCCTCACACCCCAAAGGCCTCAATGATTAATGTGCCAGTCACATAAGTCTTAAAAGCCCTACACAGCAGGCCGGAAACCCCAAAACCTCCTGCACCTTGGCAAAGCCCTCACAAGGTTCTCAGTGGACCCCATACAAAACCGTTTCGCGACCTTTTAAAGCAACCTCCACGGAACCCACATTGTTGAGCCCATGTCAAAATCTGCAAGAGATCTTGCAAGCCTTTAAACCCTAAACCCTACACCCTAACCCCCTCTCCCTCAAGAAAAGAGCCAAACCCCAAACCTCGTGGCTAAACCTACTTCGGGCGCCTAGGCTCAGACTCGAAGCTCCCTGTGTACTTTGGTAAACGATATATATATATATATAATACACTCCCACACACACTCTCTCTCTCTCCCACAGACATGTGTATATGTGTATATATATACACACATATTTATGTCTACATACATACATATATACCTACCTACATACGTACATACGTACGTACGTACCTACATACATACATGCAGACATGCATACATGCCTGCATACATATATATATATATATATACATACATCCATACATCCATACATCCATACATCCATACATCCATACATCCATACATACATACATACATACATACGTACATACATATAATATATACATAGACACAGAACTACTATTAACATCCACGTCCACGCTAGATTTTCTGGTTTAGGGTCGACTATTTAGTTGTACGATAGTCCGTCAGGAAGCTCTATTCAGAGGCTTAAGCCCCCTTTATTCATCCACCGAAAGTGCCCTTGAAAACCCTAAACCCTAAACCCCTCAGCGGGGCCCTTACAGCACCCTCAAAGGAACCCTGTACTGGCCCAGACCCTGAATCCTAAACTCCAGACCCCAAGCCCTAGACCCCAGACCCTAAACCCTAAGCCCTAAACCCTGAACCCTGAATCCTAAGCCCTGAAGCCGAAACCCTGAGCTAGAGCCTTAAACCCTAAAGCCACAGCCCTCCCTATGTGCAGGCTGCGCAGCTGCTCGACGAGGCCATTCCCCCCTGCTTACAGTTTAGGGTTTAGGCTAGGGTTTAGGGTTTAGGGTATGCCTGGGGTGGAAGTTTTGGCCGGGTCTTCATTGCTTTTTTTGTTTTCAATGGTTTGCCTTGGACCTGGAGTTGTAAAGGAATTCATATATAGTCTTATAGGGTTTGTCGGGTTTTAGACAGATTTGGGAGATTTTTTTTGATTCCCTTGTTGCTTGAACAAGGAGCACGAATTGTTAGTAGTTGTTTTGGTGGTTTTTGGCTCTTTGAACTCGACACAAAAGAAAAAGGCTTCATTTTCCTTTGGAGGTTTATCGGAGTTTATGGGTGGGTGTGTGTGTACACGCATATAGACCTATATAATAGATGTAAACACAAACACATATATATATATATATATACATATACACGTACATACATACATACATACATGCATACATACATACGTACATACATACACACAGGCACCCACGCACACTCACGCACACGCACATACATGTATATGCATTCGCATATATATATATATATAAACATTTGGATTTGAAGCTTAACGTTTGGGCTTAAGGGCTGAGGGTTCAGGTTTCAGAGTTTGTGAAGGTTTGGGTATTGCATGGCTAGGGGGCGCTGATCATACCCGAAGCAGGGAACGAGTTTGGGGATTGAAATTATGTGGGTTTTAGGACACAGACTCGTTGGGTGTAGGGCAGTGTAGGGTTTAAGGTTTCGAGGCTGGGGTTTAATCGAAACCATAAACTGCTGTTGTGGAGCCTCAGAGTGCTTTGCGATGGGGTGACAAACGCAACGGCGGGTGCGTTGACTTCTAGGGGCCCTTTGCTACGAGGGTCTAGGGTTTAAGGTCCTTGAGCAGCCTATGGCTGCAGGCCGCGGTGAACTCGCCCATTCTTCCTTTCGTTCGGCAAGCTTTAAGCCCTATACCATAAACCTCAAGCACTAAACATCGGACCCTGAACCATATAGGGCACCCCCGGCTCAAGCCCTAGAACCTGAAATCCACCACCTCAAGGAGTTCGAAAGCCAAGCCCAAATTCTCTAAATCGGGGTCGCTGTTTGGGTCCCTTTGTGGTGCCGCCTGCTTTAGGTTCCCCAAGCTGGACCTTCAAAGTTCTAGAGGGCTACCCATATGTACCCTAAACTACCAAACCCTACTGTTTTGTAGGTTCTTATTATTAAGGTAGTGAATACTGAGTAGCACACGTTCAGTATTACCGTAACTTAGGCTCCATGACAACAGGCCAGTAAGCTTATCATTTAAGAGACTCGAGAATCGGCAATACTATTCCGCTATCGTTAGGCCCTATAGACCCCAAACCCGAATCCTTCCGCCTTCTACGTCCGGAGGCTCTTGTATCTAAGATAGGCGATGGATACAAGGATAGATAGCATGAGAACTCCGCAAGAAGTCTGAGATTGTAAAAACCCCAACCCTCAACCCTAAACCTTGCAAACGACGCTAGGCCCGACGCATTATGCCAAAAGTTCAACACGCTTAACCCTGAAGCAGCAAACCTATGGCATATGCAAGGATTCCCGGGTCGCAAATGTATTCTGGTAGGGTTCTGAAGAATTGGGGGTTTCCGAAAATTGGGGGTGCCTTATTTTGGGGTCCTTATAATAAGGATCCTACTATTTAGGGTACTATATTTGGGTCCCCTATTTTCGGAAACCCACAATTAGGCTTAGAGAATTTCGGCCCGAGGGAATTAGCAATAGCATGTATTCACTTATCTTGTCCCTCCATAGTTGTACTGCCATTAACCCCGCCCTCCCCCAACCCCTACTTCAAGTAAGACCCCTGCAAGGCACCTTGTAGAAGCCTACAGCGATTCCCAACCCCTCGGTCAGCAAATGCACAGGGCCAGAAGCAGAGGAACATCGGAATCGCAGGAAGGGATGCACCAGACACCTCTTTAATACAGGGGCGTCAATGCTTAGTGCACTTAGAATTAAGGCTGTACTTACAGTATATAAAGACACCTCATTAATACAGGGGCCTTACCTGTGGCCCGGAAAGACTTACCTCTTTGCCATATGATGGCTGTTGTAGCTAACTCCTACAGGTAGGTTTTTGGGCCACAGGTAATGCTTACAGTGTGCACTTGGATGCTACTACAAAATATTCCCCTCCCTCCGTTCCTTCCCACCCGTAGGGTTTGCGGGTTGGGCTTGGCCGGTCTTATAGAAGGGCCTAAATAATTACCTATACTATCTTTGAGGCTCCTTATTATGATTGTAATTGTTGCATAATAATATACCGCGAAACTCTATTCTAATTATTAAGGCCCTTACATTATACACCTGAAACCCTAAACCCTAAACCCTATTTTAACTAGTCAGCCCCTTACATTAAGGGGTTCGGGGCTCAGAGTTTCAGGGCCCCAAGCGACATGTGTGCCGCTGCCAGCGCAGGCTTGTCGGCATGCGGATGCAACCACGGGCTCTACGCTTCAGATTCGCTTGAAGGAGCGCTTGCGGGCCTTGCGGAAGTGATCATGGCAGGAAGCATACAAACGAGACAGACTGCCGGTAAGCGTGGGACGACGAATCACACTGCCACTAGGTAATCGCAAGAGGTGAGCTGGTCACTGACCGTGGGTAGTGGGAGATAGTCAGATTTTTCGTCATACTTCCATTGTCGTTCTCTGTGTTACGGGTAGTTTTGTCCAAGATGCTTGTTATTGGGGCTGCCTAGGTTATTGATAGTTAAGTTATCACGAGTACTGTTGACCTGATTGTCATCATCTTGACCGTTATAGCCAGACCAGGAGCACCACCTACGGAAGTGGTTATGACTACTTCTCATCATGTCTTGCTCCCGGTGCTACTGGTGCTAAGATGACGACGACAACCACTGCGGCTACCGCCACCGCCACCGCCACCGCCACCGCCACCGCCATCGCCACTGCCACCAGCACCACCACCAGCACCACCACCACCACCACCACCACCGCCACGGCTAACGCTGCGGCTACTGCTACTCCCAGTTCCAGTCTCCGTCCAAGTCCCACTCCTCGTAGTAGTAGTAGTAGTAGTAGTAGTAGTAGTAGTAGCAGTAGTAGTAGTAGTAGTAGCAGCAGTAGTAGTAGTAGTAGTAGTAGTAGTAGTAAGCAAGTAAGCAAGTAAGCAAGTAAGCAAGTAAGCAAGCAAGCAAGTAAGCAAGTAAGCAAGTAAGCAAGTAAGCAAGTAAAGCAAGTAAGCAAGTAAGCAAGTAA
>CAJNDV010032420.1:0-12410 GCA_905221635.1 Symbiodinium sp. CCMP2456 | reverse complement strand
AAGTAAGCAAGTAAGCAAGCAAGCAAGCAAGCAAGCAAGCAAGCAAGCAAGCAAGCAAGCAAGTAAGTAAGTAAGTAAGTAGGTAGTAGTAGTAGTAGTCGTCGTCGTCGTAGTAGTAGTAGTAGTAGTACTACTACTACTACTGCTACTACTACTGCTAGTATATAATACGCTTCTACTGCTACTATTTCTAAACTACTACGGCGACGACGACGAAGGCTACCACTGCACCTGCCGCTGCTGCTGCTGCTGCCGCTGCTGCTGCCGCTGCTGCTGCCGCTGCTGCTGCTGCTGCTGCTGCTGACATGCAGTTTTGAGACTTTACCTGTGGCTATTACCGCAATCATCGCCATGTATGCAGGAGATGAATGCTCAGCTGCAGAAGGTGTGCTGATGAACGTTTGAACTTGAGGCGATCTCTCGATGTATCATCCTTTTCGAAACGGGGCAGTCGGCTAAGTTCGAAAGAGGTGTCTCTCAATCAGGTTACTCGATTAGACACCGGATTTTCGCAGTTGTATTCGTCCAATTTTGAGGATGAAGGGGTGAAATTGCAGCATCTGATGTGGATGCTGAGATGCTGGGGAATACACCCATGCCGCTCGAGGGCGAGCATGCATGGCAGTGCACGGAAGTCGGTGTTCAAAGATGCTGCAGTGTCCAAGAACTTGTTGCAGTCCGCTACCGGTTACGTCATGGCCGCCTTAAAGAATCCCCAAAGCCTACCCCCTAGACTCGAAGCCCTAAAACCTGAGCCCAAAACCCTAAATCCCAAACCCTAAACCAGACCCCAAGCCTTAAACCCTGAACGCTAAACCCTAAGCCTTGTGCCCTAAACCCTAAGCCATGAACCAGATGAAGTACATACCACTTGGAGCAGCATCCCGGACGCCAGAAGTTCTGGCGTGCATGTCGGAGCTTCATCAGGCAGCAGGGGCCTTATGCAATCAGTAGCAGAGGTCTTTACACCGGTTATGCTTCAGGCTTTCCTTAGTTGTTCTGGCAAGGGTTCCGTTAAAGTTAAGGGTTCTATGACAAAGATTCCTCCATAATTTGTTTTTCTACCCCTTATTGCTTTCACTATAGTACAAAATCCACACCCTTCCCCGCACACTGTTCTACTTGCTGAGGCCCCTATAGACGAGTAGTGATCCAAATTAGGGTCCCTTTTGGCGTCCTTTTCGTTAGGGTGCCGCACTATGTTGACGCAAAAAGGGACCCCAATCCTGAGAACTACCCAGATGTTACTAGGCCCTCGCCACGGCCCTTCATGCGGATTCCTGTGCGATTTCATTTGCCGGCGAAAAAGAGTTGGTTACGGGTTTAGGGTTTAGACCCTGAGTTGCTCGAGCCCTGAGACCCTCATTTCCAAAAGGGTTTAGGGTTTAGGGTTTAGGGTGTTCCGGTAGTTGTCGTAAGGGTTTTGCAGGCCTCCTGCATTCCACATGGGTCTTCATAAAAAGGCAGGATCCTTGTAAGGGTTTTGGGCTATTTTCTGAACCCTATAGCACCATGATGAACCCAAGCAAATCCTAAACTTACACAGTCCTTTGACGCCCACATAAGATCCTGTGACACCACAAAAGACCCCAACAAATCTCATGAAACCTCCCCTGAGGGCCCACGTACCTAATAATCTTATACTCTCCAACATACTAACCTACAAAACTACTATCCCAAACCCAAGCCTTAATTTTTGGGTCCTTTCTGCCCTTAAGGCTCATGACAGTCATAACTATACACCAGTGTTAAACACTCGTGCGCCCATCAGTTCCTTCCAGCCAGGCTGGAATGCTCGTTACCTCCGCGTCGTCGAGGATCCCGTTGCGGTGTGAAGGTCGAAGTTCGGGACGTTTAAGGTATAGGGTTTAGTTTTTTTTGGGACGTTGCAAGTTTTAGGTTTTAGGGTTTTTTTGCAAAACAACTTCCACATGGCTATATGCGGTCAGGTTGAGGGCTCGGGGTTTAGGGTTTCCCGGCCAAACTTCCAGGGAAGATCCATAGCGTCCACTACTCAGCGGCTGAAGCCCAACATACTCCAACCTGAGCCCGAAATCCTAAACGCTAAACCCTAAACCCTATCCGAACGCTTAGACCCTGGAGTCCGTACAAAGCCCGTTAACTGTGAACCCCTCCTAGAGACCTCCTCTCTACGACCTAGAAAACACCCCCCATAACACACTAACATATAAGCCTGAATAATTGCCTATACCATTTTGGGGGTTCCTTATTATAACTATACTAGAATATAGCCCAAAACCCTGTTCTATTTATTAAGGCCCCTACATGACTGTGATAAAAGCCGCTGTGGAGCCCGTTTGCCCCTCAACCCTAAACCCTAAACCCTAAACCAAACACTTTGCCTGTTAGCATGCTCTAGAGCCGCCGTGTAGGTTCACAGTTTCCCTAAGCCCGAAGCCTTATCCTCGGCCCCCGTAAACCCTAAACCCGAAACCCTAAACCCTACAACTTAGGCTTTCTTTACCCTAAGCCCTAATATCTTCCAACTCCGAGATCCTGAAACCATACAAAATCCTCCCGTCTAGATGCTAAGCCGTAAACCCTAAACCCTAAACCCAGAACCTTAAGCCCAAAACCCTCAACCCGAAACCCAGAACCTTTTACCCCAAAACCCTAAACCCTAAACCGCGGCTCGACTCTATGCCCCGAAACTAAAGTTATAATTCAAGTAACTAGACTTGTAATTACTGGTAGCCCCAACTAAAGTACTTACAACCTTACCTACTAAGTCCCATGATCCCCTCTTCTCGAACCCTTACAGATCCCTTTAAGGAGCCCTTTGAAAAGGAGCCCTTTAAGGAACCTACTAGGTCCCAATGATGCTCCCGCACAGAACTCTTATTAGATCCCTTGAAGGAGCCCTTTAAGGAAGTTTACTTACTGAGTTCCATGATCCACGCCTAAACCCTTCAACCCTGAACCCCTAACCCCTAAACCCTAAACCCCTAAACCCATAAAGCCCATGGAGCCCTAAACCCAAAGCTCTAAGCCCTAAGCCCATTAAACCCTAAACCCTACAAGCAGGAGCCTCTCCGCAGCCTCTCGGACCGCCCCGAGCCGAGCTCACTTCCTCGACTCGTTTCCACGATCTTGCGCGGCGCCGGCTCGGTTTCGGCATTCGGGTTTAGGGTTTAGGGGTTTACTTTAGGGGCTTCGGGTTTAGGGTTCAGGGTGAAGTGGGTTTTAGAGGACCTTCTAGGGGATGTATAGGCTTGGAAAGTTGGAGCTCTGTGCTTATAGGGTTCTTTATATAGGTTTTACAAGGATTCTATACGGGTTCTGGAGGTTTTTTCCGTTTGGAGGAGTTGAGAGCCTCAAGAGTCAAACGCAACGTAATTTCCGTGGTTTACTTGCACGAGGGTGTAGGGCTTCGTATCTGTCAAACCTGAACCACAAGCTTCGAATGGTTACATCCAGCCCTAAACCCTAAACCCTAAACCCTAAACCCTAAACCCTATAACGTGAGACATGGTCCTAAACCACGGGCATGAGCTTTGCCCAGTGAACCAAGAAGCTCAAGCCATGAATCTTCCATGGGGATTTTGGGTGTACTACAGGGGCCTAACTAATTAGACTCGGGTTTGGGGGATATTATACTGCAGTTAATAAGGAACCCCCCAAAACCCTATTCTAATTATGAAAGACCCTTACATTAAATCTCCAAGCCGACGGATGTCTGACTACAGTGGCAGTATCATATACCCAGAGCCTGATCGCTCCTCAACCCGGTAAGACCCGACAGAGCCCCATAAGGCCTTGTACTACTTGTCAGGACCCTAAACCCTAACCCCAAACCCTAAACCCTAAACCCTAACTCCTTATAGTTCTAAACCCCAAGCCCTATAAACCACAGGGGAGGGGCCGGGTGTAGGGTGTCGGGGTTTCAGGATTTCGTGGGGCTCCAGGGGTTAGGAGATGCTTGCGAGTTCGGGACTTCGGGTTCAGGGTTTAGGGCTTGTAGGGTTTATAGGGTTCAGGGTTTGCAGGGCTTAGGGTTTATGGGGTTTTGGGTTTAGGTTTTTAGGGTTTAGGGCTTTTAGGGTTTAGGGCTCAGGGTTCAGACTCTAGGGATCTGTTCGTAGGGTTTAGGGCTGCGGGCTTGGGTTTAGGGTGTCGGGTTCGCGGTTTAGAGAAATTCGGGGTTTCGCTCTGGAGTTCAGGGTTTAAGGTTTGTTTTCTTTTTTTTTACACCGGGTTTAGGGTTTAGGAAGGGTTTAGGGTTTAGGCTTGATTTGGCTTCAGGGTTTTGGCTCTGGGAGGTTCAAACTTCAAAGCCCGCAGCCCCCAATCCCGCATGTTAGTGCAGGAAGCGTAGTTCCCCACATAACTGCAAGCTTTGTTTCATTTCTTCCGGCACAACTAGCCTGAACCCTGAGCCCTAAACCCCGAACCCTAAACCCTAACCCCCCCCCCACTACGAGAAAACGGAGCTTAACAACAACACCTTAAACTCTAAACCCTAAGCCCTAACACCCTGAACCCTATAAGCCTTAAATCCTAAACCCTAGACCCTAAACCCCATCGTTTTTACCAAAGCAAAGAAGCAGCGGAGCCAGGCTCCCTGCAGCGCATTCACAGCACCTCAGCGCAGCTCAGGGAGTTCGGAGCTTGGGCCGTCGCCAACGGTGCCTTTAAGGGTTCCTGGGCTTAGGGTTCAGGGTTTAGGGTGTAGAGCTTTAGGGTTTAGGGTTCAGTTACAGACCCCAAACCCTGTATCCCAAGCTGTCGAAAACCCCGCAACCCTCAGAATGGGAAGCGGCTGCTTCCGGCCAGCAGGCAGCGACGAGGGGGGTGCGGGGGTGGGTGGAGGGGCCTACCTCTTAGTCACTTAGTTGAGGGCTTGGGCTCTGTAGGAAGGGGATTTTAGGACTTGGGGTTTGGGGTTTGGTGCTTGTTTTCGCCACCGTCAGCTGTCAAGTCTTGAGCCGTTACGCAACTCTGGCACGCTGGCAAGTCTAGGGTTCTTACTGGCTACTATAAGTCACGGTTGACTGGTTTAGGGTTCAGGGTTACGTGTCGCCCGGTGATTCAATGTCCCTGAACCCCAAACTCTACGGCTCAAGCTGCCGGCTTCTTGCTGCTTAGAGGTGGCTTCAGGTCTAGGACATTTTCAGGTGGGTAGTTACCGTTATAGGAGCCTTATAGAAGGTCTATAGTTTCCTTTAATCAGGCAGACATCAGACGATCTTTGCTTCCAGCTTTACAGGTCCCGAACAGACATCGGAGTTGAACTGTGCGCCCTGCATGGAACCCAATTTGCAGAGCTTCGGCAGTGACTTTCATCATGCCATGTTGTTGGACGAGGCATCTCGTACCATGTTTTTTCCGTAAACCCTAAACCCTAAACCCCCAACCCCTAAACCCTAAACCCCTTAACCCCCAAACCCTAAGCCCTAAACCCTAAACCTTTTCCGGGGTGGTGTGGAACCACTGGAATTGGCCAGCTCCAACACGAACTGCTGTGAGAAGCAACACCTGGACTACGAGTGGCAAGATGGTGCTTGGGGATACCTGGTACCCAGAGACTCCAATATCCCTTAATTAAGGAATATACCTTAAATCATATTAGGGATCCTACTATAATTTAAGGTATAGTCCTTAATTGCGGGATATTGGAGTCTCTGGGTAACCACCCTCAAGCTCTTACAAGTTTGGGGCTTAGGGTTTAGGGTCTAACCCTAAACCCTAAACCCTTAAACATTACGAAGGTAGTTTGCGACATTTGTTGTTTGGAGAGGGGGGTCCTAAGCCCTAGGTCTCCAAAAACCTGCTGTTTTAGGGTTTAGGGTTTAGGGTTTAGGGTTTAGGGGTTAGGCCCCATAATGAAGGGGTCATAACCTACTATTTTGTAGGGTTTGGGGATCCAGGTTGAACCAAAACCTCAAGCTTGAAGCAGCTTGCGCGCGGCAGTTGTTCAAGCCTTTCTTGGCGCCGATGATCTCGTAGTAGTAGAATAGGCAACCTTTAACCGTTTGGGGTACTAGAAGCATTACATAATCCCAAAAGTTAACCTTTAGTTCACCTAGGATACTGGACAAGTAGATTTGGGTTGCAGTTTTGGGTTTTTTTGTGGTTACGGGACCTTTCTTTTGATGTGTCTGGGGTTTAAGGGTTTGGGGGTTTCGGGTTTAGGTTTATCGTCCTTGCTCGAGGCACACAAGCGGTTTGCTCCTGGACTGTAAACCCTGAGCCCTGAACCCTAAACCCCATACCTATACCACGCAAAGTTTATTCGATGGCTTTAGATTCTTTAGATTTCAACCTAACTTGATTCCGATTGTTAGTTTAGGGTTTAGAGCATGGGTTGTCGGTAAAGCATTGACTACGTACGTGCAGCCATTATCCCCAACTTCTTTCAATAGATCAGAACTGCTTGCCCCTAAAGCCCGGACCCTAAGCCGTATACCGTATGCCGATTTCAGCTCGGAAGCCGGAGGTGCATACGAACCTCTTGATGCCTGGGCCTCATAGTGATCCAGGATCCAGGGTTCGAGTGGCCGTTCAGATCCTTCTTCGATCATGCAGCATGCTAGAGACAACGATAATTTGACGCTGTTGCTTTCCTGATCACCTTGGCGAACGTTGTAAACTCCAACATGCAGAGCAAGGCACCATGTTTGCATTCCCGATTCCCGACACACGTGGTCTTTTTGCATGGAGTCGATATGACTCATATGCGGCATCGACCACATGCCTCGTATGTGTTTGTTTATGTACGAACCGTGTATGTACAAACACGCATCCGTATGCATCTATGTATAAAAAGATATATACATATACACTACCGCATACCTAATCACGTACATGCATACACGCATGCATACATGCATACAGACATACATGCATATGCACATGCGTACATACATGCATCCGTGCATGTATGCATGCTTACATACAGACAGACCCACCGACAGACACACAGACAGAGGCAGACGAACCGACCGAGGGACCGACCCGTAGGAAAGCGTGAAGCAGCGCCTTGAGGAGTGCGTCCCTCAGGCCCTAAATCAGTTCCATAGGGGCCTAAATAATTAGCTAAACGGTTTTTTTTGGGGGGGTTCCTTTTAAATTTTTATAAGTATAGTATACTGGGCCCCAAAACGCTATTCTAATTATCAAGGCCCTTAGATTAACACCGTTCTCGTTTCCACCTTAAGCCCTGAAACCCTTAAGCCAAAGAGCCCCCGAACTCACAGAGCTCGAATCCTGAAACCCCCCAACACCCTGAAACCCTGAGCCCCAAAACCCTGAAACCCTGGGTTTAGGGTTTAGGATGGTTTAGGGTTTAGGGGTTTAGGGTTTAGGCTAAGGGTTTAGGGGTTTAGGGTTTAGAGTTTAGGATTTCCACAGCTCTCAGAAAGCGACGCTCGAAGTTCTGGTGGCCGAGGCTTTGACGGACGACCCACCGCCTGGGCCGCCCGAGCTGGCACACCAGCCCCTTGGGACCTACTGTAGGAGCCTAAATAGTTACCTATATACTATTTCGGGGGGGGGGGGTCCGTATCATAACTATAGTATAATAATATAACACCAAAACCCTATTCTAATTTTTAGGCCCCTACATTACAGGGTTAGTGGAAGGGTTACTTAAGAAAGGTTTAGGGTTGAGGGTTAGTAGAAAGGTTTGGAAAAATCGGGTTCTACCAGGGTTTCATTGAGGGTTCTACAGGGTTTGGGATTTTGAAGTTCCTGAAAGCTTCCATTTCGGGTTCTTTCAGGGTTCTAGCACAATGGCGGATTTGGCAGCCCCTGGGAGGGTTCGGAGATCCGCAAAGGGAAGCCTTAAACCCCAAATCCTACAGGGTTCAGTGTTTAGGGTTCTTCAGGGTACCGGTTTTGGACCATGTAGGTTTCGGGATTCAAGTTTTGATCTGTTGCGTTCGTGGAGCTTGAGGGTGTGCAGGAGCCTTGAAGCCCCTAAGCCCTAGACCCTGAGCCCCAACGAGAGCCCCAACGAGGGCTTCAGTGGGGTTTAGGGTTTAGGGGTTTAGGGTTTGGGGGGGGTGGGGTCCAGGGCCCAGGGTTTTTTCATACTGACAATATCCGTGTAGGCTTGTCCGAATATTCAGGGTTCAGAAATCGGTTTCTTGCTTCTCCTCAGCTTTAAAGTAGCTCTGAGGCTTTGGGTTCAGTGGTTGGGACTAGAGCAGGTTGGTGCCATGAGATTTGGGCTTAACCCGCAAATGCGGAGCTTGATCGTAAAGCATGAAACTTTATGCCGCCACGACAGGATTTGCGAGCGGGTAAGGGGATTACAAGGTCCTATGTGTCCAACTACAGGCACTCGTTGGGACACGATGTCATTAGCTTTCGCAACTTGGCCCAGGCAGAGGGCCAGTTGTGGCGAGCCACGAAGAATGGCAATGTCAGACCGCACGTTGTGAGAAGGGCGGCTCCCGGAACCACCTTCATCACCGTTCAGGCCCGGCTGGAGGAAGGGTCCATTTTGCTGCAGGGCACGATGCTTTCCGGCAGGGTTGTGTGGCGGGCCAAGTTCGCCTGCACGGTGGATGTGAGAATGGGGATGATCTCGATGCGAGTTCGGACTCACCTCCTCCAACACAACATCACATGAGATCAGTGGATGTATCCCTGGCCATATATCGAATGCTGGTTTGTTCTCGTGCAGGCGGCCCTCCGACCAACCGCAAGTGGGTAGCCTTGTTGCACAAGCTGTGGAGCGGCACCTTGACCAAACTGTTGCGGCTCGAGCTGACCATGAAAGAATGTGCCGGACGCAGGATCTAAAAGAGAAGCTCTCCAAGTTCCTGGCGCTGCCACAGCATCGTATCCACGAAGTGCTCGTCGAAGCTCGCGTGTACATCTTCGACCAAAAGGACATCTTGCTTGTGAATGGGCCGGTTTCGATTCAGCGCTGAACCTGTATTGTCCGCGCGTTGCTCCTTGTTGGTCAGGCGAAGAGTCGTGAAGGGAATGCTCGCGCTGCTGCCACTAGTAGGGCAGTTGCAGACCAGTGCGATGTGGACGCTCGGACTACTGGGTGTATCTCTGCGTGCCCGGCAGATGCCGTTAGTTGAGGTACTGACGGTCAATGAACTGCTGTGTTGCTGCAACGGGACGAGGTCCAACCATACCCGCCTGCAACAACTCACTCGGACAACTGTCCCAGGAAATGGCGGACTCCGATCATGGGCTGGACTTCACTGACAGCAGCGACAGCATCAGCGACAGCAGCCGCGACAGCAGCAGCGACAGCAGCAGCGGCAGTAGTGGCAGCAGCAACAGCAGCAGCAGCAGCAGCAGTGGCAGAAGCAACAGTAGTGGCCGCGGCGAGTGTCATCACGGGATGGAGGCGGCCACCTTCCTGAAAATTTATTCCAATGTCTCTGCAAACCTGGTCCGGTTTTGTTGTTGACTGACTTGACTAGGCTCTACTGGGAGAGGATCAGCGTGTGATCGTCCTGCACGATCGCGAAGCTTGCTTCCACAGTACAGCGCCGACTTTGGCTTGCTTTCCTGGAACCGGCCTTCTCCCGAAGGGCGCCAAGCTGTGGTCAGCCGGGCACACGAGCCTTTTCCAAAAACGCCTGCCGCAAAGGCGGCTGATCGGGAAAACTGATCCGTACTAACGTGGTTATTTCGTCTGAGCATTTCTCATTGAAAGCCTGCGGTCTCAGCAGCAAACTAGAATTGTACATGCTCGTCCATAGAGATCACATGTAATCACGCCACCCTGTAATTACCTTCGAGGACCCCTAAACCCAAAACCCTAAACCCTAAACCCTATCCCGAAACCCAAAACCCCTAAACCATGTTCGTGGTTCTGTCGGTACATTGAACCTGGGCTGACCTGCCTAATCTACATGACTTCAGCATTCAGCCCCCCTGTAGAAGCCCTCATAGATCCCTTTGAGGAACCCTATTGAAACTCTTATGGGCGCCTTGAGGGAACCCATAGAAACCCTTATAGCCCGCGGTTCTGACGGGTTTTGTTTGGGCTGTCTGGGTAAGACGGGTCTTCCTTGTCTTTTCCTCCCGTCGATGAGCACCCGTCCTCCCCCCAGCTTTCCCTCCCGTCCGAGTGACAGTGCCATTCCTCTGTACCTCCTCTTTATCACTTTCTCTCCTCTCTCCTTGCCATGGCACCCGATTTCCCACGTCTGACCACGCGCGCATCTACGGTGATCAACATCCTCCCAGATGCATCCTAGATCGCACCTCATGTGGCATTGATGGCCTTCCAGCATCTTTACGTGACTTCTCCTGCGATCTGGCGTTCTCGGGCACTGCTCCCAAGTCTCGAGGCTGGACATGTGCAACAGTCCTAAACGCCCTTTGTCATGGCGGCAGTCGCTATCCTACAAGCGTCGCGGCAGGACACCTTCATCAACTGCTACGCCCTCAGCCTTCTGGGCACTGCCACTTTTGCAAACGCACTACAAGGCTCCGGTGCTACTTCTGGCGTGGCCTCCATCCGAAATAAGATCGACGCTGCCCTTCGCCACTCCGGAGCTCACGCTGCCTCACTTGTATGCGAGTCCCACAAAGCAGGAAAGATCCTCCGAGAATCCTTGGCCAAACTCAGCAAAAGCAAGGCCAAGGTGTCCATCCTCCGGAAGCCGGGGAAAACCCCAAAACCGCTTCATGTCAAGGCAAAGCGTGCGCGGGTCACCATGCCCGAGATCATGTGCCGTCTGCTTCCTGGACCGGGTATGGGCCAATACACCGCCACCGTGTTTTGGCACCTTTATCGCTCGGTCGTGCAGTATCCTTCCCCTTATGGATCTCTTTAAGATCTCAGCAAGCCTTACATAGGTCCTCCGACCCTAAACGCCCGACCCTAATTAAGCCCTGAACCCTTAACCCCAAACCCCCAAGCCCTAAACCCTCAACCCTAAACACCAGATCCCCTAAACCCTAAACCCTCAACCACCAGCCCTCAACGGCCTACACCCTAGGAGCCCAAAACCCTAAGCCATAGACCGTCAACCCCAAACCCCAGAAGCCCAAAGCCCTACACCCTAGAAACCCAAAACCCTAAACCTTAGACCCTCAACCCTAAACCCTGGAAGCCCAAAGCCCTACACCCTAGAAACCCAAAGCCCTACACCCTAAATCCCCTCAACCCTAAACCCTAGAAACCCACGACCACACTGCGCTACGACCGCAGCCTTGCTGGCTCCTAAAGGCCGGGGGAGGGGGGCCGGCGCTTCTTCGCCAGTGCCATGGAGGTGACAATTTTGGATTACGGGGCTGGGAGCCTCGGCCTGCTGCCTTTTTGGGGGGATCTAGTGTAGGGTTTAGGGTTTAGGGTTTAGGGTTTAGGTTTAGGGTTTAGGGTTTAGGGTTTAGGGTTTAGGGTTTAGGGTTTAGCTAACTTTTCCCAGAGACTCCAATACCCCTTAATTCAGGAATATACCTTAAATTATAGTAGGATCCCTAATCAGATTTAAGGTATAGTCCTTAATTTAGGGGTATTGGAGTCTCTGGGGACTTTTGAGGGATTTAGTTTAGGATTTCGGGTTACCACTTAGGTTATTTCCAAGGGGTCTGCAGGGCTTCTACAGAGGGTTCCTATATATGGGTTAGTAAAAGGATGACTATAAGGGCTTAGTTAGATGGTGTTTGGGGGTATAGTATTCTAGAACTCTAATAAGGAACCCCCAAAACCCTATTCTAATTATTAAGGGCCCTAAACCCTAAACCCTTACAGTCACCCTTATAGTAACCCTTATAGACTCTTTTAAGAACCCGTTAAAGGAACCCTATTCAATAGTTCAGGCCCATAACATTACTGCCAGGGTTCCATGTAGGAGCCTAGGGTTGCTGCTAACACCACCGGTTTGGGGTTTCGTGCCCCGGAGGGTATACGGTTTAGGGTTTAGGGTATAGGGTATAAGGTTTAGGGCTTACGGTTTAGGGTATAGGGCCTATAGGGTTTAGGGTTTAGGTTTAGGGTCCAGGAAGGTATTCTTAGTCAAACTGTCGACTAAGATTTTGAGTCTGATTATGATTACGATTCTGTTGTTATTCTGAGCGGTAGCAGTAGCAGTAGCGGTAGCAGTAGCGTTAGCGGTAGCTGTAGCGTTAGCAGTAGAAGTAGCAGTAGCAGTAGCAGGCGACGACGACTACTACTACTACTACTACTACTACTACTACTACCACTATTCCTACTGCTGCTGGCGTGTGCTGCTATCATTGCTATTGCTAGTACTTTCACTTGCGAAGGTCCAGGATTTGCTTGTGGCCGTGTTTGGTTTCGTTGGTTATCTAATGTCCTGCCACGGTGATGGCCCAGGAACGTGAAGAGCGTCATCAATGCGATCCAGAAGCTGGGCTACACGGTGCCATGCATGGAAGGAACGGGGAAAGGTAAAACAAAAAGCTGCTGGCTCTCTCTCTCTCCCTCCCCTCCCCTCCCCTCCCCT